>JARFIW010000854.1:0-29288 GCA_036346225.1 Platerodrilus igneus | reverse complement strand
ATTTAAATTAAACCACGGAATGTTTACAGCCGATTTTCGGCACGTAACACTCTTTGATTACTTATTACCCGTCTTACCTTCTTTTTTCTCTTCTCCTTTCTCCCTTTCTATTATTGGTCCTTCGAGCCGGATAAAGGTTTTTTTTTGTTTTGTTGGGTGGTTCTTTTTTTTTGCTTTCTTTTGTTTTCGTAACGAGTTTTCTTTTAGTTTCAAGCGAAGATTAACGAACACTTCTGAACTGTTTCAAACTGTTGAAATCTTTCAATTTTAACTATTTCACTTTTTTTATGTATTTATGAAACTTATAGTATTTTTGCTTATGCTTATTAAACAAATAATCAAGCCAAGCCTACATGCGTTCACATGCCGCCCACCCAAACGATAACAATGTAGCTGTAATACTTTTTGTCAGGGTCGTGTAAAATTGACGACGCAGGGAAGTTTATCTTTAAATGAATGTGTACGTAGTTAGCGTTTTTGCGCAACACTGAGATAAAAATATAAAAAGCTTTAATTATAAAAATGTTAGCCGCTTTGCTTGACTGACAAGCTGCGACAACCTGTTATAATCTAGATGTTCTATACTCTAAGGTATACTCGTTAAAGTCCCGGCGCGTAATTTATAAGAGCCACTACGACAGTTGGTAACATAATAAATACGTGCGTAATATTGTGCAATGAGGGGTTATGTCATTATTACGCCTCAAATTATTATCACATGCAAAAAATGTTTATTTTGATTATAGGAAAAGACAAAGTGTACTCAAGTAAACTGTGGAGCTATTCACAACATTGCAGCTATTTTGGCGGCAGTTGGGCGTGGGTCGTCCTTCGCCCACGTTGATGTCAAATTGGGTTGTCTTCTCTCATCTTTTTTTGGAGCAGAACAACAAGAATAAGGTGAGGAACGATACGGGCAGAGATACGACAAAGGAACCTACATTACCTGAAAAAAGAAGACAAAGGTACCCAACAGATAACCACGCTGTTCGACGTTTCGTTGACTAGTCCATGACGTGACGTGAAACCTCTTATTCCCACTCGGTCTGCGCATATTAGGCGCCGAGAACTAGTCTAAATGACAGACTAATGCACGCACAATATTTTTAAATTACTTGGGCAATTCACTTACAAATTTAAAACTAAAATTAGAAATGTTTACATGTCGATTTTGGCATGTAACAAACCTGCCTACATCACATACTAACCTGCGACATCCAAGGTCGTTTCCATCATAAAGGAGCAGTATCAGCAGGACTTAGAGAACACGATCGTCTTGGTGAAGCTGCTGGTTTCCAGATCCGCTATCGCTGTTTTGACAATAGTCGACGTCCAATCACTGGCGTTTGTGTAAATGCGAGAACGTAAATCATCGTGCGCCTTTATACAAATGATTAGTTTCAGACTAAGCACATTTAGAATTACCTGAATTCCTTTTATAAAACATCCGTTTCGAAAAGAAGCGATGGACATGTAACAAACCTTCCCAATAGCTGTGGTGAACCGATGTAGGTGGGGCCACTAGCGTACTAGAGCGTGTAACGACAAGTTTTAGGATTTTAAGTGCTTCTTTCCAGTATACGCCTTCGATGTATTTGGCATAACCGTCCAGTACAATCAGGCGTTATTGTGTCCATGCGGAGCTAAATCGACGTAGTGTAAAATACAATGAATTATGTTTAGAATTGGAAGTTGTAGATTAGAAGGTCCCTTTTCTAACACTTCGATAAGGATCGCATGCATGTTCAAGCTCAAGTGCGAGTACGTATCGTACAAGTACTTCACGACACACTTCGTCCATTGGAAACTTTCCTTGCTGAACGTACGTCGGCTGTACAAATTCATAACCGTCCCCAGATTTTCAAGTTTTTACTTCTCAACACTATGTACGAGAACTGTAACGAATGTAGTTACATGCGAAAATTTGGCATATAGAATCTTTTATAAGTCATTTGTAAGGATTCGCAATAATTGCATTAAGCGTCGTGATTTCGCGTCACTTCAACCAGTTTTCGCATTGCGCCGCGCGTGCCAAGATAGGGTGACAAATTTAATTCGGTTTCAAGACTGGTGCCAGACGATAGACACGAATGATATCTTTAAGTGTCTTATCTGCCATTTCGATAGTAGGTCCTTGCCTTATCATTTATCGTTTATACCAGTTTCTTGTCGCCCATTACAAATGATAGTAGCAATTTTAATTTGTTTGCACGAATAGGCGAGATCACGCGTGATCATGGGTAGCGCTGAGTGTCAACATTCGGTGACCAGACTGACTGTGTTTCTTGTGTATCGATGCGTAACTTTACATCTCGCGTGACGTAAACTGTTGTCGCACATTCTTATTAAATAGCTCAACCACTGGTGAGCTCACCGGCGCACCACGTTGGGCGCACTATTATAGTCACGCGCCGTGCCATATAGGAGTACGCGAGCCACTACAGTCAGTTGGTAGCAATGTTAAATAACTGTAAAAATGATGCATAAATAAGATACTACGTCACACAATTATTTAAAATTACTACATCACATAAAAAAAGGAAACAAGAACGGTACTTACGTAAACTGTAGGACGACTCCAGCGCTACTCCATGATGGCAGCAGCGGCTTCGCTGATCTTTCGGGCGTGGGTGTTCGTTGGGCCCGGTTGAATCCAAATTCAAATTTGTCTTCTTTCACTTCCTATGTAGAGATACGGTAAGGAATAAGGTAAAGGTAGCGATAAACAATAGAGACAAAGGGAACCTACATATAAAAAAAAAGACACGATAAGACACAAAGATAACTACATTCGTTCACGTCTCGGTCACCAGTCCCGACACGTCCCTCGAAAAATCCCCCCACGCTTCTTGGCACTCCGCGTCGGCGCAATCTCGCGCAAACGCACTGTCTGTAGTGACGGAAATACACACACGCCTTTTCAAATTATTGGCGCAAATCATTACAAATTGAAACTTATAAAAATGTTTATATGCCGAAATTTTCGCCATGTAACAACCGACGGCTTGCATTATATCATAACTTACCTGTGCGATATTATCAGCGCTTCGATACACAATTCGTTAGCGTCTTCGTAATTTAAAAGCATGTACGGAAGTAGAGCAATAACATTCATAGGAAAAGCGATGCTTTGTGACGGGTCGACGACAATCAAGTCGAGGTGTGGTGTAAATTGCGATAAAAGAGCAACGACAGGCTCGTAAATGTTCGGGTGCGTACAACCTTTAAGCAAAAGAGCATGAACACCTGGAAATGAGCTCCACTTCAGCTGGAGTTGAAGTTTTTCAACTTTATCACGCGCATCCGAACGATCTAGGGGTAGCCTGTGAAGAACCCTTGCTAAAAGACGCAACGCCAGTAGGAACTCATGTTCGTAATCGGACTCGAGCAACGAAACAGGCAACCAAAACAACTGTGCTAGAATTGTAAGTTTATCGTCTTGCGTAGCAGAGTCGCTTAATAATTTAAGACTCTGAGCTGATCTTGATCGTGATAGATTAGACCCAAATTTATTTTTATCCATGTCGGATGCAGATCGACCTTTGGTGTCGCTAGCGGGCGAACCTGAAGTTTTTCGTAAGCCGTACGATACCGAATAGCTTGTGCTTCGTATATGCCCGGCTTGGTTAACGTATGAAAAAGGAGGAGCGCCATCTATGCCTGTAATATTCCCATAAACTGAACGTTTCCCAAGCTCTTTGTTGTTTAAATTAGGCGTCGACTTAAAGAAGTCTTTCATAAAGTCCAACGGTCGAAAGTCAGACTCTAGAAGATCAATAGCAGCTTCTAGTGTTAGCAGAAGCTCGGTGACGTAACCTTGCATGTCTTCGCCTTGTTCGGCAACGGTCTCAACTAACCGACTTAGAATATCCGAGAGCATTCGGGATGTTAAGGGAGCACCTAGCGATCTGTAGATTTGTAAAGATCGGCCGGCGTAGTGTCGTCACGAACAACTAAGTCCTAGTTGTAAAGCCGTTTGTGCCCATCGCTCGTTGATGTGTGAGTTCGGTAGTGATTCACGGAATACCCTTAGGATGTGTTGTAGAAAAGTGTCAATTTGTTCGGCGCTGCGGACTTGCCAGACTTTAGCGGTTATATCCTCGTAATTCCATAGTGGTTGATGCAGACGTGTGGCTAGGAAGTCGATTAAGGACTTGATTACGTCGGCTATTGAGAAGTTTGGTGTTTGGTCAGGCTTGCACCATGACGGGTTATCTTCGGATGTTACGATGACTGGCGGTGAATCATTTAATTCTTGGAGTTTATCTGAAAATAAATTAATACTTTGTTTTTACAATGTATAAGTATAAACCATGGTCTAATAAAAAAAAAACGCCCCACGGTCTGAGGTGAAGTAATTTTTTGGTTTTATGAACCTTTACAACGCTACTCTCTGGAGACAGTTTCTATGTAGATTTTGCCGTCGTCTTCTGACCCTAGACACTGACTATATTAAGTACATTGCAACACAAAATGTACAAACTACGTGGACTTTAGTTAGAGTACATTATGCTCCATTGCAGCTTTACAAACTGTACAAACTTTTATTTTTTGGCAAAAGCTACCGTCCGGAAACTTTTTCTATGCTCAAATTAGCACGCTACATGACGTCTTCAGACCCTAGACACTGACTACATGAAGTGCATTGCATCAACAAGTGTGCACACTATGTGAGCTTTAGTTGAGTGCTTTAGACTCCATTACAGCTTTACAAACTGAATAAACTTTTGTTTTTTAGCAGTGCTACCGTCCGGAAACTTTTTCTAGGGTCAAATTTGCACACTACATGACGTCTTCTGACTCTAGACACTGACTACATTACGTGCATTACATCAACAACTGTGCACACTATGTGAGATTTAGTTGAGTGCTTTAGACTCCATTACAGCTTTACAAACTGTACGAACTTTTGTTTTTTGGCAAAGCTACCGCCTGGAAACTTTTTCTAGGGTCAAATTTGCACACTACATGACGTCTCCTGACCCTAGACACTGACTACATGAAGTGCATTGCATCAACAAGTGTGCACACTATGTGAGCTTTAGTTGAGTGCTTTAGACTCCATTACAGCTTTACAAACTGTATGAACTTTTTTTTTGGCAAAGCTACCGTCTGGAAACTTTTTCTAGGGTCAAATTTGCACGCTACATGACGTCTTCTGACCCTAGACACTGACAAGTGTGCACACTATGTGAGCTTTAGTTGAGTGCTTTAAACTCCATTACACCTTTACAAACTGTATGAACTTTTGTTTTTTGGCAAAGCTACGGTCCGGACAAGTTTTCTAGGGTCAAATTTGCACGCTACATGACGTCTTCTGACGCTAGACACTGACTACATTACGTGCATTACATCAACAAGTGTGCACACTATGTGAGCTTTAGTTGAGTGCTTTAGACTCCCATTACAGCTTTACAACCTGTATGAACTTTTGTTTTTTGGTAAAGATGCGGTCCGGACAAGTTTTCTAGGGTAAAATCTGCACACTATATGATGTCTCCTGAGCCTAGACACTGACTGCATTAAGTGCATAGCAACAACAAGTGTGCACACTATGTGAGCTTTAGTTGTGTGCTTTAAACTCCAATACAGCTTTACAAACTGTATAAGCTTTTGTTTTTTGGCAAAGCTACCGTCCGGAAACTTTCTCTAGGGTCAAATTTGCACGCTACAAGACGTCTTTTGAGCCTAGACACTGACTACGTTAAGTGCATTGCATCAGCAAGAGTACAAACTACGTGGACTTTAGTTAGAGTACATTAAGCTCCATTGCAGCTTTACAAACGGTACGAAATTTTGTTTTTTGGCAAAGCTACGGTCCGGACAAGTTTTCTAGGGTCAAATTTGCATGCTACATGCAGTCTTCTGACTCTAGACACTGACTACATTACGTGCATTGCATCACCAAGTGTGCACACTATGTGAGCTTTAGTTGAGTGCTTTAAACTCCATTACAGCTTTACAAACTGTATGAACGTTTGTTTTTTTGGATAAGCTACCGTCCAGAAACTTTTTCTAGGATCAAATTTGCACGCTTGTTACGTGCCAATCAGATTGGCCTTTAAACATTGTTTTTAGGTTAATTTCGATGTGCGAAAGTTTCGCGCCACAATTTCAAAAGACTCGGGGCGTGCATTTCCGTTACGTCACAGTGCGGTTGCGCCAGATCGCGCGACGCGAGTGGAGTAGGGACAAGTTTCCGTGACTCTTTTTAACGTGGCTGTTTGCCTTTGATCTTCGAGTGGAGTGGACATTTTGAGGTATCGTATCGTGCTTATCTTTACCTATGTAGATATCCTACCTAATTATCTTTGTTTGTCACCCTTACCATGTTTCCTTATCCATTCCCTGCATAGGTAGGTGACAATTTGAGCCGTAGGCCGAACCGCATTCCACACTGGAGTGGAGCCCTGAGATCGAGTCCAAGCTATCGGGGGTACGTCTTACGCACATCCAGACGCTACATGACGTCTTCTGACCCTAGACACTGACTATATGAAGTGCATTGCATCAACAAGTGTGCACACTATGTGAGCTTTAGTCGAGCGCTTTAGACTCCATTACAGCTTTACAAACTGAATGAACTTTTGTTTTTTGGCAAAGCTACCGTTCAGAAACGTTTTCTAGGGTCAAATTTGCATGCTACATGCAGTCTTCTGACTAGACACTGACTACATTAAGTGCATTGCATCAACAAGTGTGCACACTATGTGAGCTTTAGTTGAGTGCTTTAAACTCCATTACACCTTTACAAACTGTATGAACTTTTGTTTTTTGGCAAAGCCACGGTCCGGACAAGTTTTTTAGGGTCAAATTTGCACGCTACATGACGTCTTCTGGCCCTATACACTAACTACATTACGTGCGTTGCATCAACAAGTGCACACACTATGTGAGCTTTAGTTGAGTGCTTTAGACTACATTACAGCTTTACAAACTGTATGAACTTTTATTTTGGCAAAGCTACGGTCCGGACAAGTTTTCTAGTGTCAAATTTGCACGCTACATGACATCTTCTGACCCTAGACACTGATTACATTAAGTGCATTACATCAACAAGTGTGCACACTATGTGAGCTTTAGTTGAGTGCTTTAAACTCCATTACACCTTTACAAACTGAATAAACTTTTGCTTTTTGGTAAAGCTACGGTCCGGACAAGTTTTCTAGGGTCAAATTTGCACGCTACATGACGTCTTCTGACCCGAGACACTGACTACATGAAGTGCATTACATCAACAAGTGTGCACACTATGTGAGCTTTAGTTGAGTGCTTTAAACTCCATTACACCTTTACAAACTGTATGAACTTTTGTTTTTTGGCAAAGCTACGGTCCGGACAAGTTTTCTAGGGTCAAATTTGCACACTACATGGCGTCTTCTGACCCCAGACACTGACTACATTACGTGCATTGCATCAACAAGTCTACACACTATGTGAGCTTTAGCTAAAGTGCTTTAGACTCCATTACAGCTTTACAAACAGTATGAACTTTTTTTGCAAAGCTACCGTCCGGACAAGTTTTCTATGGTCAAATTTGCATGCTACATGCAGTCTTCTGACCCTAGACACTGATTACATTACGTGCATTACATCAACAAGTGTACACACTATGTGAGTTTTAGTAAGATTGCTTCAGACTCCATTACAGCTTTACAAACTGTATGAACTTTTTTTTTGTTTGCAAAACTACCATCCGGAAACGTTTTCTAGGGTCAAATTTGCACGCTACATGCAGTCTTTTGACCCTAGACACTGACTACGTTAAGTGCATTGCATCAGCAAGAGTACAAACTACGTGGACTTTAGTTAGAGTACATTAAGCTCCATTGCAGCTTTACAAACGGTACGAAATTTTGTTTTTGGGCAAAGCTACCATCCGGACAAGGTTTCTAGGGTCAAATTTGCACACTACATAATGTCTTCTGACCCTAGACACTGACTACATTAAGTGCATTGCATCACCAAGTGTGCACACTATGTGAGCTTTAGTTGAGTGCTTTAGACTCCATTACAGCTTTACAAACTGTATGAACTTTTGCCTTTTGGTAAAGCTACGGTCCGGACAAGTTTTCTAGGGCAGAATCCGCACACTACATGATATCCTCTGACCCTAGACACTCACTACATTAAGTGCATTGCATCACCAAGTGTGCACACTATGTGAGCTTTTGTTTTTGGCAAAGCTACCGTCCGGAAACATTCTCTAGGGTCAAATTTGCATGCTACATGCAGTCTTCTGACCCCAGACACTGACTACATTACGTGCATTGCATCAACAAGTCTACACACTATGTGAGCTTTGGCTAAAGTGCTTTAGACTCCATTACAGCTTTACAAACAGTATGAACTTTTTTTTGCAAAGCTACCGTCCGGACAAGTTTTCTAAGGTCAAATTTGCATGCTACATGCAGTCTTCTGACCCTAGACACTGATTACATTACGTGCATTACATCACCAAGTGTACACACTATGTGAGTTTTAGTAAGAGTGTTTCAGACTCCATTACAGCTTTACAAACTGTTGAACTTTTGTTTTTTGGCCAAGCTACGGTCCGGACAAGTTTTCTAGAGTAAAATCTGCACACTACATGTCTTCTGACCCTAGACAATGACTACATTAAGTGCATTGCATCACCAAGTGTGCACACTATGTGAGCTTTTGTTTTTTTGGCAAAGCTACCATTCGGAAACGTTTTCTGTGAATTTTAGTTAGAGTGCTTTAGACAGCTTTTCAAAGTGCACTAACTTTTGTTTTTTAGACAACGCAACCGTCTGGACAGGTTCTATGGTCAATTTTGCATACTACATGCCAGCTTCTGACCCTAGACATTGACTACATCAAGTACATTGCATCATGAAGTGTAGACATTACGTGAATCTTAGTTTAGAGTACATTAAACCCCCTTACGGATTTACTACCCGTGCCAAATTTTGTTTTCTGGCATCCCTGCCATCCAGACAGTTTCTATGGTCAATTTTGCACGCCACATGCCTTCTTCTGACCCCAGATGCTGACTATATTAAGTACATTGCATCACCGAGTTTACACACTACATGAACTTTAGTTGCAATTAGCGACAGTCATATAGATTGTTTAGACAAATTTATGTACTTGAGTCTTTAAGATTTGACAATACTGGCCATCAACAAGTACAAACATGTGAGTTTCTGTTTAAAACTAAATTGACACGAGTCTTTGTTCGCAAGAGTCTACACGTAGGACTTTCTCCTAAGACCCGTCAGTTGGCATGCTACAATTGGCTGACCCTAGAAGGTACGATTACATCAAGGACATCGTGATTCAAGGTTTCAGTAGTTTAACAAACGTATGTTAATCTACCAAGCAGACAATATTAGAGTACCATTGCAACACGTACATGTCTGAGGACCGCTAGAGCAGTGCTTTAGTTATCCATACACCCAATTAACGTTGGAACTTTTACTGTTTGGTCAAAACATACATGTGCGCGAAAATGGTCGTTTCTGCGTAAGAGATAAGTAAATTTAAAAGTAATTGTTTGCATGTGTAGACCAAGGTATGTTGCAACACCTCAGAGAAGACAATATGCAGGGCAATTTGCATGCTAATAGCCAGTCTGTCTGACCCAGACTATTCGATACATCGTACAGAGCAACAGTAACACTGATCTACGTTTGCAGCACTGTAAACCTTACAAGATTTCTTACAGTGAAATTTTTTAACGGTGTCAGAAATGTTTTATGGTAATTTGCAGAAAATACATGTCTTTGCCACTAGAAATGCGATATTCTACGTCTTCATCAACAATGTATCACCTAATCGTAATTAGTAAATTAGCGTTCACCATTCATCTTTAACCAAGTATCACTTATTTTTTGCAAACTATGGCCATCACGTACAAACTAGTAGTGTCTATGCAGAGAGCGCTAAGTTCGTGTCTAAACCTAGAAATCATGTTGGCATTGTAACTAAAATTCAAACTCGATTGTTTCAGTTAAAGACTATGTTACACTAGCAGAGCTTTACAAACGTAGAACACGTAAATGGGTTGTTTGCAAACCTGGAAGGACTTTCTGTTTCAATATTTTGTACGCATAAGAATGCTATTGTATAGACAGGAACATTAAGTATTTTAGGAAGTGTTGAAAAGGTACTAGGAATCTTTACCCAGAGACTATATGCAACACATGTCTGAATCTCTTCGATCGCCAAGTTTTCTACGAGCTGCAGTAACCCAACATAACATGCTATCCTTGCCAGCTGTAGACAAGTCTAACCAATTGATATCATTCATGAAAGTTGCGGTGAGAGTTTATGTAGTTTCAAATCAGTGGATTTTGACCTTGCAACTTAGCACTAATGTCAGTGGCAGTTAGAGCGAGAAAAATTGGATGCACAATAGAACTGTAAAGTAAATACGATTTATTGTTTATCCAGTTCTACAAACTCGCACGAACGTTGTTTTAGCAGAAGCTAATTCCCGTCACAGGATAGTTATTAAAACGTACAAATATTGGCGGTACATTCTCTAATAGAAAATTATTACATAACGCGTTGACACGAGAAGGACTATGTTAAAGTTTTGTACAAGTAGTTTAACTCCTATGTAAGAAAACAGTTAATTGTAAAGACGAAAAGGTACTAGATACGTAAAATTCAGATAAGTTTCATCAAAATTAAAGTATTAACTATTAAACGAGCTTGTAGTCCCAAATTCCAGACTTACGTAGGTGCCTCGAAATACCATTCGAAAACCCTAGATTTTGTATCGAAACCGTTTTTCCAATCAGGGATACAAATAGAACCACCTTGCAGTGGTCAAGGCGTAAACATGGTCTGAGTAAGTAAATACGTTGACTTACAAAAAGGCGTCAGAGTTGAGAACAGTTTTAGATGAATCATTCAAAGTACATAAAAATCGATATACTGAAATTTGTTCCTTTGGCACTTGAGAAGGCACTAAACAGTCTGTAATTAACGCTTTCTGGCCAAGGAGTTTGAAGGAAAGGAGCGAGACAGGATAAGTGAAGAGTCTCAAATGCCGGATTAGAAGAGAGAGCGGATTTATCTTCTATTAGTTAGTGGCTATCAACGAGACTTGCCACGACCGACTCTGTTTAACTAGCGTTTCGAACGGCATTCGAACCCGCTCACGCGTGAAGAGGAATGCCCCGAACAGGGGTACAGATATGGCGCGATACATAACCGCCCACCTAAAATTAAGAAAAAATTTTACAATAAAACCGAAATATAATTAGAGCTAGGCATTTCCTCCTAGCCGCAGAGTACGGTTAACCCGCCGATACTCGGGTGGGGGATAAGAAAACAAGAGAAAGAAAACAACTAAAAGAGTGACTAAAATCGTAAAAAAATTAAAAATATCCTAACGAAAATTTAAGTATTACTTTTCTAAAGGAAGGGAAAGAATTTTATTCACGGGACGAACGAAGGTACCACCAGACGTTTTTACTGAAACAACACGAGTAACTCCGTCGCGACCGGGAAAAAGCTTTTCGATACGGCCTAGCGGCCATGACAAAGGCGAGGTATTTATTCCTAGGAGAAAAACCATATGACCCACCTTCAAGTGGTTATCCAAGGAACGGTTCCACTTTGTCCGCTGCGTGAGTGTAAGTAAATATTCGTTCGACCACCGGCGCCAGAAAGATTGAGTGACTTGACATAAGCGTTGCCAACGTGAACGTAATTTGATACTCTCGGGAAGAGTGATTTCTGGCAAACTCAGAATTGGACCCCCAATCAGAAAATGACCAGGGCTTAGGTAATCAGGGCTATCAGTAGCGTCCAAGGAGTAGAAAGCTAGAGGTCGGCTATTCAACACGGCTTCGATACGAGCAAATATAGTTGTGAGCTCCTCAAATGTGTGGACCTGTTGACCGATAGTTCGCAGTAATAAGGCTTTTGCGGATTTTACGCAAGCTTCCCAAATGCCACCAAAATTAGATGCATATGGGGGGTTAAATTGCCACTTAACTTGAAGAACAGCCATTGCTGAAAATATTTCCTCATGATTTTGACGCAAAAATTCACTGGCTTCCTTCAGCATGCGAGCGGAGCCAATAAAATTTTTGCCACAGTCTGAATAAATGGAATCAGGAGCGCCGCGACGAGAAACAAAACGATTAAAGGATGCCATAAAGGCGTTGGTAGAAAGTTCAGAAACCAGCTCTAAATGCACAGCTCTGGTGCACATGCAAACAAAGGCACATAGATAAGATTTTCGATTAGAAAATTTCGATTTAACGAAGCTTTCGTTAAAAAGGGGCCAGCAAAATCAATTCCGATGTGAGCAAATGCGCGAGTTAATTGTACACGAGAAGGAGGCAGATCGGACATTATTGGCTGAGGGGGCTTAGCGTTTAATCGAAAACAGAACAAACAATGGTAAATAGTTTGCCGAACTAAAGAGCGCAGACCAAAAATCCAATAAGTTCGGAGAATAAGAGAATGTGTCATAGAGGGGCCTGAATGTAACGATAAAAGGTGATAATGTTTGCAAATTAATTTAGATAAGTTCGCCCGTTTAGGCAATAATAGAGGATGCTTGCTAGTATAGGGCAACTGAGAATGTTTCAAGCGACCGCCCACCCTAAACAAGCCTTGGGAATCAATAAAGGGCGATAACTTTCTAAACGAGAAAGGAAGATTCTTATTTTTTTCATATAATAATAATTCGGAAGTAAAAAACTGACGTTGAGTCAACCTTACACAAGTCATCAGACCATTTCGGAATTCGTCGCAGGAAATGGGGCCTAACATTTTTTCTCGGGGGTGGCGACAATTGTGAATAAACCGATTCACATATGCCATGCTGTATTGCAAATGAGATAAACAAGAGAATCGCTCCATAAAATCACAAAATTCATTTTGTTGTGTAGCGATAAGCGAGACAGGAATTTGTTTCAATTCGGGAACTTCCCCTATAGAAAGGAAAGAGCTGTTGAGGTTGATAAAATCGTAATTGAAATTGCACGACCCATGCCACCACAACTCGTTGTGCAATAGTTGAAGTGGAGAACAACCTCTTGAAGCCACGTCTGCGGGATTATTTTCCCCGCAAATATGACGCCACTGAGAAATAGTAGTATATTCCAGAATTTGGCTAACTCGATTTCCTACAAATGGCTTGAGCAAATATGATGGAGTCTGTAGCCAGGTTAGTACTACTTGAGAATCAGAAAATAGTTTCGTTTCCAAAATTGGGTAAGAAAATTTATTTAAAGTAATTGAATGAATTAATTTCGCTAATAAAAGGGCACCTGAAAGTTCTAAGCGGGGGATACTTAAATATTTTAGAGGAGCAACCTTGCTCTTAGCTTGAATTAGGTTGCAATTCACTGAATCACCACAAATTATATGTAAATAGACGCAAGCGCCGTAACCCCTTTCGCTCGCATCACAGAATCCTAACAATCTGTAGGTTCCCGTGAATAGAAACAAAAGACGAGGAATTCTTAGCTGCGATAATATTGTAACTTGGTTACAAAAATCTTGCCATTCAGAACACCAATTATGGTCGGGGACATCATCCCAACCTAATTGTTGTAACCAAAGCCGTTGTAACAGGTGTTTGACTACAAAATTTACCGGGGTTAACCAACCTAACGGGTCGAATATACGAGCCATATAAGAAAGTACGGCGCGTTTATTAAACGGGCCTTCAAAGGGAATTACGTTATAAGTGAATACGTCTAATAAAGGATTCCAAACTAAACCTAATATTTTTATACCGCTCACTTGATCAGAGAAAGTAATAAGAGTTTCTAATTCCGATTTTTCAAAATCTTGTAACAATTCCACGGCATTGCTTGACCATTTACGCAAATGAAATTGTCCGAGAGAGAGAAGCTTAATAAGCTCGTGCTGTAGCTGTCTCGCTTCTGTGACACTACAGGCACCAAAAATTACATCGTCCGTGTATGTGTGATGCATAATAGCTTCGGAGGCCATAGGGTAAGATTTACCCTCGTCAATTACTAATTGCTGAAGTACTCTTTGACCCAGAAATGCGGAGGGCGCTAACCCATACGTGAGAGTTTTGAGTTCATATTCACAAATATTTTCTTGAGAAGTAGATCGCCAAAAAATGTGCTGGAATTGACGATCCGAGGAACAAACCAGAATCTGACGGTACATCCTTTGGATGTCCGCACAAACAGCAATTTTGTGACAACGAAATGCGGATATTATTTCGGGTAGATTTCCTTGTAGTTTAGGGCCAGAATATAACCTGTCATTAAGAGAAATTCCTAATGAATCAGTAGCAGAACCATTGAAAACAACGCGTAGCTTCGTAGTGCTACTTGTTATTTTAGAAACTGCATGATGCGATAGTACATAATCGGAGGGGGTTTTGGCAACGGACATGTGACCAAGATCAAAATATTCCTGCAAAAAGCCATTATAAGCATTTAGCTTTTCAGGAAAGAGTAAAGACGCCTTTCTAAATTTAAATAGCAATTATAAGCGGCCCGACGATTTTTACCAAGCGGTTCAATACTATGATTGAAAGGAAGAGCAACCGTGTAACGACCAGAATCGTCACGCGAGTGGGTTGCGAGAAAATGCGTCTCACAAAACACATCTTCTGGGGAGGTTTCCGTGGAATTTTAATTTCTTCCAATTCCCAGAAATTTCTTATTTCTTTATCTATAGCATCAGATTGAATGAAAAGTGAAGTAGCGTTAACCGTAGGGTTAATACACGGAACTTGACCGAGCAGCACGTAACCAAACATGGTTTGAATCGCCAAAGGGCGGCCAGGAATAATAGCGGAATGTTCGGAAAACAGTACTTCGGCACATATCTCGGCACCTAGAAGAATTTCTACGGGCAAGGATTGATGGAAACTTTTATCAGCCATTTGCATATTTTTAAACTTATTATAAACAGAAATGGGCAATGAACTACCCGGTATATTTCCTGTTATTTTAGGAAATATTGAAGCCTTGAATTGAATTCTATTTTGAGAATATTTAGAATAGACTGTGCAACAAACAGTCCCCTTGGACTTTATTAAAGCGTCGGAAATTCCACTAACTTGGCGGGAATCCCTAGTACGCTGAAGACCCAAACGTTGAACACATGTACTAGTAATTGCGTTTATTTGAGATCCAGAATCAAAAACGCACCTTACGGGTTGTAAATCCTGGTTTATATCTAAAATAAGAGCCTGCACTGTTGCCAACAGCACAGTATAATTTTCATGAGAATTCGAAACATTACAAGCCGAAACTATTTCGGGTGCTATTGCAGTAGAGGATTTTTCCGAATTATGCACCACCTCGTTGGGTAGGGGCTTATGCAACAAAGTATGGTGATATGAGGAATGGCAAACTTTACATTTACCTTCAGAATTGCAACCTCGAGTATGATTACCCAAGCATTTAAAGCACAAATTTAAAGTTTTAATAGTGGAATAACGATCGGCAATATTAAGTGCATGAAATGTTGAACAACCATAAATTTTATGAGCTTCACCACAGCACGGGCATGAAACTCGGGCAGCTTTAGCCGTAGCGGCATTTTGCGAACTTTTCATTAAGAGGACTGATTGAAGTTGGACTTGAAACGAGGATGCGCATTAGGTTTAATAACCCTATCTTTTTCATATCGTCATAAAGCTCAGAGGTTTTGCTTTGCAACGATAAAAAATCGAAGAGCTGAGAACAAGTAGGAACTTCGGAACCTACTTTTAGATCAAAAGCATTTTGCGTTTTGAACTCAAGATTACGGTAACACAACGAAAATAGTATAAAGTCGGCCAAATCTCCGACTTTATCCGCCGCCTTCAATGTGTTAACAGCGTTAAAATGAATATTGATGAAGTTTGAGAGAGATCCAGATGATTTAAATTGTAATATTTTATTTAAATAATAGCTATTAATTCTACGGGGTGAGTTATAGCGTTCTTCTAGCTTATCAAAAGCTTGTTGGTACAAATCAGCCTCAAGGGCTAGATCCGAAATTAGGGCGAGAGCTTCACCCTTAAGATAGCTACGCAAATAGTGATATTTACGAATTAGCGGAATTTGTTCGTTTTCATGAACCAGACTCTTGTAAAGCGAAATGAAATTTTGCCAGTTTTCTACACATCCATCAAAGGGGGTTATACTTAGAGGTTTTAAATAACTTACAGAAGTTTGAGAGGGATTAGTTGAAGTATCATCAACCGATTTTGATGCATTTTGTTTGATATCTAAATACCGCGTACGAATGACGTCTAACAGATTGTCAAACGAAGAACTTTGAGTTTTAATCTCCTCCTTTTCGTCAACAACCGAATTATAGGTTAAAATTTTATCGTAGACAACATCTAGTTGTCGTTCAATACTCAGCGGAATATTTACTAGAGAAATTTTTCCCATCGGATAATCCCGAGGGGATGAAGGGTCGCACGATTTAATACGTCGGGAAGCTGCAAAGGCGCAAGGAACAGGTGCCGATAAGGCAATCCTAGTTCACGAGGTCGTCAGGGCTCTTAGGAGGATGAACCTAAGAAGGCACCGGGGCATGATGGAATCACTTCAGACGCAGCTCTGCAGGCGTGCCTGTTAGCCCCGTGTGTCTTTGTTGGGTTGTTTAATCTTTGTTTAGAAAGGGCGTTTTCCGCGTTGCTGGAAAATCCAGAATGTGAAATTTATACCCAAACCTAAAAAGGCGGATGCGTCAGATCCGGGCAGCTATCGTCCAATTAGCTTGCTACCGGTGCTGGGGAAAGTTTTAGATCGCGTTATGACTACGCGTGTTGAACACCTAGTGCGAGACAGCGGCGGTTTTAATAACCGACAGTTTGGTTTCGTGGAGGGCAAGTCGACTATCGACGCGTTAGAGTTCGTTGTCGGGGAAATTAAGCAGGCAAGAGATGCCAAAGAGTACTGTGTCGTTGTTGCTTTGGACATTTCAGGAGCATTTGATGCTGCCTGGTGGCCATTAATCGTTTGCGAGTTAGATCGTAGGGGTTGTCCGCGAAACTTGATGTCTTTGGTCAAGAGCTATTTCTCGGGGCGATTAGCACAGGTTGAAATTCCGGGTGAAGTTCTGTCGCGTGAGGTGGAAAGGGGATGCCCGCAAGGGTCATGTTCTGGTCCCACATTTTGGAAGTTGTTGTATGAGAGCATCTTTAGGGTCAAGTTGCCCGCAGGATGCTCAATCGTCGGGTTTGCAGATGACACACTTTTAATTGTAAGATCGAGATTGTTAATGGATATGCGCACAAAACCGAACAAGGCGCTTAATAAATTACACGAATGGTCGCAGGCGGTAAAATTAAAATTTAACACGGCGAAGTCAGAGGCGCTTTATTTCGGCACGAAACCAGGACAGAGACCTCCTAGGTTAGAGCTAGGAGGAGAAAATCCGTTTAAAGATTGTATTACCTACCTCGGCGTCAAGATCGACAATAAATTAAATTGGAAAGCGCACGTACAATACGTAAAAAGTAAGGGCGGCGAAATATCAAATAAAATGATGGCGGCGGCTAA
This sequence comes from Platerodrilus igneus, assembly GCA_036346225.1. NCBI lineage: Eukaryota > Metazoa > Arthropoda > Insecta > Coleoptera > Lycidae > Platerodrilus > Platerodrilus igneus. The sequence goes on along the minus strand of JARFIW010000854.1, from coordinate 11,802 downwards.
AATAAAGTGGGGTTTCAGGGGCGAATCGCTGAGGACGGTTTATGCCGGAGCAATTGAGCCGGCAATACTGTACGCAGCTTCTGTATGGGCAGAAGGTTGTAAAGTCCGGGAGATGCGTCAATTGACGAGCGTACAACGCATAACCGCGGTAAAAGCGGCGAGGGCGTACAGGACCACCTCCACGGAGGCTGTCCTGGTGATCAGTAGGTCTCCCTATCGAATATGTCGTTAGGGAGATTAGAGATAGACGATTAATAAATATAGGAAAAGGGCGCGAAATTATCGAAGATCTTAATCTTGGTAATAGGGAAATTGCAAGAAAGATTGTTGTATCTGAGTTAGGGCACCCGGCTGATATTAGAGGGATCGAGTTTGTCGAAGGTGATGAGGACGCGATGGGTATCAGAATTTATACGGACGGTTCACGTATGGACGATGGGCAAGCAGGCGCGGCGTTTGTCGTGTATAAGCAGGAAAGGGAGGTGTTTCGGTTTCAAACCAAACTCGCGAACTGGTGCACTATCTTCCAGTGCGAATTGGTAGCCATACGAGAGGCTATCGATTACGTAATAAACCATACGGGCAGAGACGAGTATTATATAATCAGTGATAGTAAATCGGCGCTAACGGCTTTAACAAACATGAACACCTCGACAGATCTCCAAGCGGACGTCTGGAGGATAGCGCGTACGGCGCTAGAGTTTCGACGTTTAAAGTTCTGTTGGGTCAGGTCGCACAATGGTAACGTAGGAAACGATAGGGCTGACGAATTAGCTAAAGAGGCCGCGACGGGCGACTTTCGAATATCACATTCGTCGATACCGAGGTCTTTAATCAAAAGAAAGCTGCGCGAAAATCAATTCGACAATGGGAGAGAGGTGGAACAACGCTGCCACGGGCAGGTTGACCCACAAATTCATACCGAGCATAGAAGCCAGAGGTAAGATCGAGGTTAAGCTCGATCACAAAATGGTGCAGTTGATAACAGGGCACGGCGCCCTGAAGGCGTATTTACAAAGGTTCGGTCTAACCAATAGCGACCGCTGCGAATGCGGTGAGGGCGCGGAAAGCGCAGAGCACGTGCTCTTCGACTGCCCGCTTGAGGCGGGAAATCGAGGGTTGGCTGATAGCAAACTAGCTATCCTAGGTCTGGCATGGCCAAAGAGCCTAGAGGAAGTCGGGAAGTGGTTAACCAGAAGGCGTTCTGGACAGCCTTAAAAGAATTCGCGGGAAGGGTCGCGAGATTAGACAATCAATGACGACCGCGTGTAAAAATTCGGTGGGGTTGGTGGGAGGATTGAAAAATTTTAGATTGACTTGGCGTGAGTAAGGATACGAGCATAACCAAAACCTGATATTAAAAAAAAAAAAAAAAAAAAAAGATAATTATACCAAAATGTCCAATATGCACGAGAAACCCCACTCCATCAATACAATCACTGCCTATCTTCATAATTATGTGCGGAAAATCGGGAATAAATAATACCAAATAAACAATAACAAATAAATCATAAACCCTCATTAAATTAAATCAATAAAGTAAACAAGGATAATAAAACAGAGTGCAACCGCGCATCCCCGAAACTCGGGCAGCTTTAGCCGTAGCGGCATTTTGCGAACTTTTCATTAAGAGGGACTGATTGAAGTTGGACTTGAAACGAGGATGCGCATTAGGTTTAATAACCTTATCTTTTTTCATATCGTCATAAAGCTCAGAGGTTTTGCTTTGCAACGATAAAAAATCGAAGAGCTGAGAACAAGTAGGAACTTCGGAACCTACTTTTAGATCAAAAGCATTTTGCGTTTTGAACTCAAGATTACGGTAACACAACGAAAATAGTATAAAGTCGGCCAAATCTCCGACTTTATCCGCCGCCTTCAATGTGTTAACAGCGTTAAAATGAATATTGATGAAGTTTGAGAGAGATCCAGATGATTTAAATTGTAATATTTTATTTAAATAATAGCTATTAATTCTACGGGGTGAGTTATAGCGTTCTTCTAGCTTATCAAAAGCTTGTTGGTACAAATCAGCCTCAAGGGCTAGATCCGAAATTAGGGCGAGAGCTTCACCCTTAAGATAGCTACGCAAATAGTGATATTTACGAATTAGCGGAATTTGTTCGTTTTCATGAACCAGACTCTTGTAAAGCGAAATGAAATTTTGCCAGTTTTCTACACATCCATCAAAGGGGGTTATACTTAGAGGTTTTAAATAACTTACAGAAGTTTGAGAGGGATTAGTTGAAGTATCATCAACCGATTTTGATGCATTTTGTTTGATATCTAAATACCGCGTACGAATGACGTCTAACAGATTGTCAAACGAAGAACTTTGAGTTTTAATCTCCTCCTTTTCGTCAACAACCGAATTATAGGTTAAAATTTTATCGTAGACAACATCTAGTTGTCGTTCAATACTACTTTCTAGTTGCCGCTTGAAGCGAGCGGACGTGTTTTTGCCGAGCTCCCGCTTCAGCAATAACAGTAAGTTTTTATCTAGGGTTTATATTATTTATTGTTGTATTATTTTATTTGAAGCTTTGCTTTTTATTGTGTTTTATTTTTATAATTGTGTGCCATCAAATTTTAAATACAGGGCAGTAAAATAAAAATTTTAAAACAGAATTTAAACTAAATAAAAACTAAATAAATCGCGTCATCTTTGTAATTTAAACCAAATCCGCGTTTTAAAATAATCTAAATAAATTTCGGGTTAATAAAACAAAGGTCTACTCAACTAATACTCAAAAACAATTTCGAAATAACTTAAAAGGCATTTTAATAATAAATTTAAAATAAAATCCGCCTAAATCAAGTAAAAAACCGGGTAAAACAACTAAAAAGTGTGTGAATTTTTTTATAGTGCGCGTATAATAAAATAATAACCAAAAAACAAAAATCTAAGCCCTTTTAAATCAAATAAATAACTCAAAAACTGTAAATTTTAAAACAATTTTAATATAAATTTTCCGTAATTTAAGTTCACGCGTATTTAAAAGTTCCTTTAAAATCGATTTTGGTGTAATTAAGCGGTGTAACAGTTACGGGTTGTGCTAGTTACCAAGCGATTAAGTGAAAGGTCATTTCCGGTTACCACATTCCGATTGCGCTCGACCTTATTTTGTTAATTACACATTTAAAAATAAAGTGTTCTTATTTATAAATTAGATATTTTAATATTTTGAAGTAATTAGTTTATTTAAATTTGATTTGGCGGTTTAAAATTTAAAATAAATAAATAGCGTTCTTTACGGTACATTTTAAATCGAGATATTTTTATTGCGTTAGGAAATTTATTTGATTCTAGTTGTTATTTTGACGCTTAGTGCTTGTTGTATTTTTGTTAAAATTTGATATTTAATTGGGCGGTTGAAGTTTTAATAAATACAAGGTTGTTTACGGTTCACCTTTAAACAAAACATTTTATTGGACCAACGTTTTGCGTTCTTCTAGCGTCGTTCTTTAGCGTCGTAACGGTTAGGACGTTTTTGAGCTGCGTTTTAGGTGTCATTTTTATTGCTAGTTTTGTCAGCATGGTGGTCCACCGCGATGAGGAGCCGCTGCCCAGGAGGAAGAGGGGCGATCGGTCGGAGTCTGCTAGGTCGGCGGCGGAGGGCGCTGTTGGGGGGAAACAGCTTAAGGTAGTGCTAAAGGACTTCTTGTTAGAAACTCAGGAGGAGGTACAGGAGGTAGGGAAGGAGCCTGCGTCTGCGGCGGTCGTGTCTGAGGAGTCGGGGCCTCCCGTGGTGGTCGCGGCGCCAGAATTGCCCTCTACTGAGAGCCCAGCGCACGATGTCGACTAGCAGCAACGGTAGCGTTAATGCTAGCGACCTCGATGAGCTGGAACTCTTAAAGTTTAGGGTGAGGAAGGCGCACGCTGCCGTCTATGGGAAGGTGCCGACGACCTCCGCCACTATCGTCGTGGAGGATAGGAAGATGGTTCGGCACGCCGTGGATGATATCCGTGACGTGACGAACCAACTGATAGGTATGGTTAGGGCGCTGCGTCTTTGTTTAGATGGTTCAGGAGAGCAAGTGTTGTTGGGGAAGTCCGGCGGTGAATTCTGTCGTTTCAGGAGGCCAGAGTCAGGGTGCGTCGGTGCAGCGCAAGGTCTCCTACGCCGCTGCAGCTTCAGGATCTGCCCTACGTTTGCTGTAAGGGTCGACGCCAGGCCAGGCCAGAAGGACGACGTGATGACGACCCTGAAGCAGAAGGTCGATCCCGCTCGAGATGGGTTTGTTGTTGTCGGAGCTCGTAGGACGCGCCGGGGCGGTGTCGTTGTGGAGTGCGCAGGTCGCGACGACGCCAAGAAACTGCAGTTGAAGGTCGGCGGGAACTGCAAGGAACTCGTGGCGAAGACCATCGAGAAGAAACGTCCACGGGTCGTTCTTGCGGGGTCGAAGCGGGGATGAAGGCTGAAGAGCTCGTGCGGTTGATTGCGAGCCAGAATCCCCGTTTCGGCGATTTGAAGCTAGAAGACCACCTGAGAGAAAGTTCAGGTTTGGCGGAAAGGGCCCTAGAGATCCCTTCGCCAACGTAGTCTTCGAAGTGACCCCACACTTCGAAGACGTATATTAGCTGATGCTATTAACCTCAGGTGGCGAAGAGTATGGGCCCGGGACCACTTCTCGATGACCCAGTGTTACCGGTGCTACGAGTACGGCCATCGATCGATGGAGTGCAGGAGAAGGTACAGTGGTGCGGTAACTGTGCCGAGGTCGGGCATGAATTCAAGAATTGCCGGAAGGCAGTCCCCTGCTGTGTGGTTTGCGCTAGGGCAAACGACAGAACTGGCGGTGGCGCGAAGGTCGATACGCGCCACGACGCCAAGTCGAGTAGATGCCCCACGATGCAACGTCTGAAGCACGCAATCACACGAAACATCGATTATGGACTGTGAAGATAAAACAAAGTCCATAAGAAGCAAGAAGATTAAATTCGCGCAACTAAATCTCGGGAAAGGTAGAGGGCAACAAATAACTTCGTAAAGTTATTCATCGAAAATAATATCGACATCGGGTTTATACAGGAACCGCACCTGTATGGCCACAAAATAACAGGTTTTGGGAGGGGTTACCGTCTTAAACGCGAATAGTGAACGACCGCGTAGCGGATAATAATAAATAATGGAACGTGCGCCGGAATTATATTAAATAATTTATCGAACGAGTTTGTAACGACGGCCGAAATCAAATCAGGGAAAATGCGTTCTATGTAATAAGCGTGTACCTCCCGCCGGTCGATTCCCGGCGGGAAAATCCCAAACCGAAGACTTGATAAATGAAGTAGATAATATTATTCGTAAAATCGGCAGAAATAAAAATCTAGTCATTGGGGAGATTTTAATGCCAAGTCGCCACTATGGGGCAGCCCTATCGAAGACGATAGAGGCTCGCAGGTTGCTGATCTTTTACGGAATGGGATCTTAGTGTGATAAACACTAATGATTTACCTACGTTTGAGACGCATAGAGGCAGCAGTTTTATAGATATTACTGCAGTCTCGCACGAAATGTTAGAAACGATTTGTAATTGGAAATTAAGGTCGGACGAGGAAACGCTCTCTGATCATAAATTAATAACATGGGACGTTGAAACCAAAACAAGTGCAAACGAGCAGCTAACTGTATTTCCGCGGTTCTGTAATAAAAAGCAAATTGGGAGCGATTTAAACAAAAATTTGGCGAAAGTATCCCTGTGCTCGAAAATGAGCTATTTAACTGCCGAGAGGCAGACGAAGTAGAAACACTCGCGAAAAATTAAACGACGCGGTGGTAGACGCGTCGTCGTATTCCATGCCGAAAAGAAAACATTTAAAGACAGCGTACCCTGGTGGACCCGGGAACTAACCACCAAGCGGGCAGAAACGCGTAACCTAAGGCGCCGCTATCAACGCGCCTCGGGAGAATATAAGAGAACAACGGAGAATAGAATATAATCAAAGTTACCGCGAATATAAAATATTAATAGAAGAAACGCGAACGAATAAATTTAAAGAATTCTGCACGCAAAACTCAGAGAAAGAACCCTGGGGAACCGCATACCGCGTAATTAGAGGAAAACAACAAAAATCGCGCTCAGTAATATAAAGAAAACAAATGGCGAATACACGGAAGGTTTTAAAACCACAGCGGAATATTTACTAGAGAAATTTTTCCCATCGGATAATCCCGAGGGGATGAAGGGTCGCACGATTTAATACGTCGGAAGCTGCAAAGGCGCAAGGAACAGGTGCCGATAAGGCAATCCTAGTTCACGAGGTCGTCAGGGCTCTTAGGAGGATGAACCCTAAGAAGGCACCGGGGCATGATGGAATCACTTCAGACGCAGCTCTGCAGGCGTGCCTGTTAGCCCCGTGTGTCTTTGTTGGGTTGTTTAATCTTTGTTTAGAAAGGGGCGTTTTCCGCGTTGCTGGAAAATCCAGAATGTGAAATTTATACCCAAACCTAAAAGGCGGATGCGTCAGATCCGGGCAGCTATCGTCCAATTAGCTTGCTACCGGTGCTGGGGAAAGTTTTAGATCGCGTTATGACTACGCGTGTTGAACACCTAGTGCGAGACAGCGGCGGTTTTAATAACCGACAGTTTGGTTTCGTGGAGGGCAAGTCGACTATCGACGCGTTAGAGTTCGTTGTCGGGGAAATTAAGCAGGCAAGAGATGCCAAAGAGTACTGTGTCGTTGTTGCTTTGGACATTTCAGGAGCATTTGATGCTGCCTGGTGGCCATTAATCGTTTGCGAGTTAGATCGTAGGGGTTGTCCGCGAAACTTGATGTCTTTGGTCAAGAGCTATTTCTCGGGCGATTAGCACAGGTTGAAATTCCGGGTGAAGTTCTGTCGCGTGAGGTGGAAAGGGATGCCCGCAAGGGTCATGTTCTGGTCCCACATTTTGAAGTTGTTGTATGAGAGCATCTTTAGGGTCAAGTTGCCCGCAGGATGCTCAATCGTCGGGTTTGCAGATGACACACTTTTAATTGTAAGATCGAGATTGTTAATGGATATGCGCACAAAACCGAACGAGGCGCTTAATAAATTACACGAATGGTCGCAGGCGGTAAAATTAAAATTTAACACGGCGAAGTCAGAGGCGCTTTATTTCGGCACGAAACCAGGACAGAGACCTCCTAGGTTAGAGCTAGGAGGAGAAAATCCCGTTTAAAGATTGTATTACCTACCTCGGCGTCAAGATCGACAATAAATTAAATTGGAAAGCGCACGTACAATACGTAAAAAGTAAGGGCGGCGAAATATCAAATAAAATGATGGCGGCGGCTAAAATAAAGTGGGGTTTCAGGGGCGAATCGCTGAGGACGGTTTATGCCGGAGCAATTGAGCCGGCAATACTGTACGCAGCTTCTGTATGGGCAGAAGGTTGTAAAGTCCGGGAGATGCGTCAATTGACGAGCGTACAACGCATAACCGCGGTAAAAGCGGCGAGGGCGTACAGGACCACCTCCACGGAGGCTGTCCTGGTGATCAGTAGGTCTCTCCTATCGAATATGTCGTTAGGGAGATTAGAGATAGACGATTAATAAATATAGGAAAAGGGCGCGAAATTATCGAAGATCTTAATCTTGGTAATAGGGAAATTGCAAGAAAGATTGTTGTATCTGAGTTAGGGCACCCGGCTGATATTAGAGGATCGAGTTTGTCGAAGGTGATGAGGACGCGATGGGTATCAGAATTTATACGGACGGTTCACGTATGGACGATGGGCAAGCAGGCGCGGCGTTTGTCGTGTATAAGCAGGAAAGGGAGGTGTTTCGGTTTCAAACCAAACTCGCGAACTGGTGCACTATCTTCCAGTGCGAATTGGTAGCCATACGAGAGGCTATCGATTACGTAATAAACCATACGGGCAGAGACGAGTATTATATAATCAGTGATAGTAAATCGGCGCTAACGGCTTTAACAAACATGAACACCTCGACAGATCTCCAAGCGGACGTCTGGAGGATAGCGCGTACGGCGCTAGAGTTTCGACGTTTAAAGTTCTGTTGGGTCAGGTCGCACAATGGTAACGTAGGAAACGATAGGGCTGACGAATTAGCTAAAGAGGCCGCGACGGGCGACTTTCGAATATCACATTCGTCGATACCGAGGTCTTTAATCAAAAGAAAGCTGCGCGAAAAATCAATTCGACAATGGGAAGAGAGGTGGAACAACGCTGCCACGGGCAGGTTGACCCACAAATTCATACCGAGCATAGAAGCCAGAGGTAAGATCGAGGTTAAGCTCGATCACAAAATGGTGCAGTTGATAACAGGGCACGGCGCCCTGAAGGCGTATTTACAAAGGTTCGGTCTAACCAATAGCGACCGCTGCGAATGCGGTGAGGGCGCGGAAAGCGCAGAGCACGTGCTCTTCGACTGCCCGCTTGAGGCGGAAATCGAGGGTTGGCTGATAGCAAACTAGCTATCCTAGGTCTGGCATGGCCAAAGAGCCTAGAGGAAGTCGGGGAAGTGGTTAACCAGAAGGCGTTCTGGACAGCCTTAAAAGAATTCGCGGGAAGGGTCGCGAGATTAGACAATCAATGACGACCGCGTGTAAAAATTCGGTGGGGTTGGTGGGAGGATTGAAAAATTTTAGATTGACTTGGCGTGAGTAAGGATACGAGCATAACCAAAACCTGATATTAAAAAAAAAAAAAAAAAAAAAAAAGATAATTATACCAAAATGTCCAATATGCACGAGAAACCCCACTCCATTAATACAATCACTGCCTATCTTCATAATTATGTGCGGAAAATCGGAATAAATAATACCAAATAAACAATAACAAATAAATCATAAACCCTCATTAAATTAAATCAATAAAGTAAACAAGGATAATAAAACAGAGTACAACCGCGCATCCCCAGGACTTGAAAGTGAAGTGATAGTGATAGTGATTGTGATCCCCAAAAACATTTAGTGCATACCCACCAGGACTTTAGCAGTGCACCCCGTCCCACCTTTAGAAGTAAGTTACAGACGACCAGATCTTCGGATGCTGGAGAATTTTATTATCGAGGTAAGACCTAAAATGTGGCGGCTGTACTCGCACAAGCATTGATTTACATTAATTAGTAGTTTTGAAATAATTTAAGAAGCACGTTTGGTGTGTAAAGGCGCTAGCCGACATAATGCTTGTGCGAGTGCACCTGATAAATAGGGTGATGCTTTCGCTATTTTGTGCACTGCTATATGCTTAACGCTTATTAAACATTTATTTATATATTTACATAATTATATTTATTTATATTTTATATTTACACTTTATATTTATTTATATATAGCATGTATTATGTGGCTTATTTGTTTTGTTTGACGTTCTGTCGCCATTTTGGTTGCAGTATATATTTGGGAAGAACGAGCAGAATTGCGAAGATTGTAATAATAATGTAAATCAGTTAGGGAACGATAGGAAAGCTAGGGATGGATTTAAATTGGTTAGCTAGATTTGGATAGTTTTAAGACGACCCTTCAGGTCGCACTGGTAAGCAGAACCGGCGTCTGCTATCCGGTATTACGGATCCCTCCCCCTCTCATTTTTGCTTGTTGATCGGGTACACTCGAAAGTCAGCGCTAGGGATACCATTATTTACAACCCTGTTTTTAGTTTTGTTTTGTTTTGTTCCAGTTTTTGTCAGATTTTTAGGTTTATTAGATTGTTAGAGTTTGTTAGGTTTGTTAGATTTTTAGGTTTGTTAGATTTTTATTTAGTTTTTATTTAGGGTGAATCAACTATGAAGTAAGAATTAATTAGAAGCACGATCATTTTTCGCGTTTAAACCCAATGTAGTACCTCCGGGTGGAGCATTGGGGACGTGGCCGCAAGTATAGCGGCCCTAATTCAAATTATAATGTCGTTCAATACTTTGCATACGTAGATATCTCGCTTCTACGGCAGCTAAACGGGTTGCGGTACGAACATAATCGGCAATTTCGGTTAAGCGCGCGAAATAGTCTTCAAGTTTTTTCTTTAAAATATCGCCTTCCGCCATAATTAGGAACTTTATGAATAAATTAACAATAGTTAAGTAAACTAACGTACGTATTAAAGGACGGCTTGTTTGTAAACAAACAAATTCTGAATGGAGTGCAATGATCTTGATATTGGAATATGGTAACAATAATCTAATTGCAATGAACTTGAACTCGAAAGAATGCACGTGCGATTTAACAACAAATTGACACGTACAGATAACACTTTCAAATCGTTTCTATTATCAAGTACTAAATGATTTACGAATTTGTGAATTAATAAAGACCTACGTTTGTATGCCTTTGAATCGATGAGGCGAGAAAGAGAGAACGATATAAACGTAGTTCTAGATCCGACTCGAAGGACCAAATGTTTTTGTTATCGAATACCCGTTTTCCGTAACGGGATACAAATAGAACCACCTTGAGTGCAAAAGGCCGTAAACAAGGGGTTCCGAGATAGAGCGTGGACTGTAATTAATAAGGGGTGAGGGTGAGAACAGTTTATAGGAGTAGAATCATACAAAGACATAAAAAACACTTACTGAAAGTTCCTTTGGCACTTGAGAGGCACTAAACACTGTAACTAACGCTTTTGGCCAAGGGTTGAAGGAAAGGAGCGAGACAGGAAAGGAAGAGTCCAATGCCGGATTAGAAGAAGAGAGCGGATTTATTTTTATTAGTTGTGGCTATCACGAGACTTGACGACCGACTCTGTTTAACTAGCGCGAACCATTCGGACCCGCTCACGCGGAGAGAGGGAATGCCCCGAACGGGGACAGATATGGCGCGTACAACCCCTTTTAATAGATGTTGAGACCACTTGGCACAGTAAATCGCACCAAAACCACTTCACCCTAGTAGACTTCGTTGAAACGACTTCGGGAAGTAAATCGGATCAAGATCACTTTGCTCTAGTAGACTTCGTCGAAATGACCTCGGAGAGTTGATCGGATCAAGGTCAATTCTCCTTAGTAGATTTGGTTGAAAGGACTTTAGAGAGTAGATCGGATCAACGCTACTTCGTCCTAGAAGACTTCGTCAAAACGACTTCAGGGAGTTGACCAGATCGAGGTCACTTTTTCCTAGTAGACTTCGTCAAAACAACTTCGGGGAGTTGATTAGATCAAAATCATTTTGCCCTAGTTAACTTCGTTGAAACAACTTCGGAGAGTTGATCGGATCAAAGCCACGTCGTCCTAGTAAACTTTGCCGAAACGACTTCGAAAAATCGATCAGCTCAAGATCACTTAGCCTTAGGAGACTTGGTTGAAACGACTTCGGAGAGGAGAGCGGTTCGCGGTAATTTTTTTCTTAACCGTCCTCCCAAGTCTTTATGCTCGAACGAGTCCTTATGTAGGTTACTGTTAGAAATAGATATTATTATTAAAAAACACAAATCAATTAACACGCATATGAGAACAGTCTGCAATAGTTTTAGCAACAAAAAAAAACAAGACTGTTCTGATATGCGTGTTAAGGGATTTGTGTTTTTTTTATATTAATATAAATCTCTAACAGTAACCTAACCTAAAAAGCTACCGCGGGTCTCGTTCGAGCGTAAATATTCGGGGGGATGGTTAAGAAAAAATTTTTGCGAGCGGATCAAGGTCATTTCGCCCTAGTAGTCTTGGTTGAAACAATTTCGGGGAATTGTTCGCAGCAAGATGATTTCGGGGAGCAGATTGGATACAGGGCACTTTGGTCTAGTAGATTTTGTTGAAACGACTTCGGGGAATTGATCCGATCAAGGTCATTTCGCCTTAGTAGATTTGGTTGAAACGACTTCAGGGACTAAATCGGATCAAGATCACTTCGCCCTAGTAGACGTCAT
>JARFIW010000853.1:0-24323 GCA_036346225.1 Platerodrilus igneus | reverse complement strand
CTCATTAAATTCAACCTTTTGAAAACTCCAACATTTTCTGATTCCCTTTATACAAAATAAATATTATTTATCCCAAAAAAGAAAAATTTAAATTTGTTTTTGGAATTAACACAAATTTAACTCCAGCCCTCCAACGGGTGATTTATTACCAATGACTTTTTTAATCACATTTGATTTGTTAAGAAGAACCAAAGAAACTAAAAGGCTGTGAATATTCTTTAATTGTTCTAAAATCATTCATATAAAATTTTAAAACATAAAAAACATTTAAGTAACAAATTTATAATTCGAAAAATTATTATTTTTTTTCCATATGTTTAAAGATTCAGAATATTATTTTAATACCCAAAAGGTCTTGGATGGTAAAAAAATTTTAAAATAAAAATTTTATTGAAAAGAAGCAACATTTTAATTATTTAACAAATTTTCAAAATACTTAAAAACAATTTTATTAATAAAATCAATTTAATATTATTTTCCCAAAAATTTTTAAATTAAATTTATTTATAATTATTTAATTAGGAAATATTATTGGGGTTTTAAAACATTCAAAAAAATTTAAAAATTTTAGGTTACTGTTGTAGTTTATTATTAAAAAAATTAACACCATTCAAACAGATAATTTTGCAACTTTCTAAGCTTTAAATTTTTTTTTAAATAAATTATTTTAATGTCCCCTTTTCTTCCCGGATTACTGGGTAAACGGCCTTTTTTTTCCCAGAACATTAATTGAACTTATAAAAAATTAAAAGGTTTTATTTTTTACAATTTTCCAACCCTTCTTTAATATTCGATTTTATCAATTAATATAATTTTTAAAATTTTTTTAAAATACGAACATAAACTGGTGGCCTTTACATTTGCCACTAAAATATTGAGCAATTTTTTTTAAAAATCCACTGTTTAAATCCCATTAATCAGGATGTAAGAGCTTTAACGCATCGAATATCAAAAGTTAAAGTGTAAATTATTTACCACCGGTATATATAGCGAAATGCCGTCGCTTGTCCTCAAAACAGCAATTTTAAAATTTCATTCTATAGTCCATCTGCTCGCGCGTGTTTTACGAATTTTCACTCGCCATTAAATCTAGAAATTCATATGGCAAATGTCGAGAAAACTAATTAATTTTGTACAGAAATTGTTGTTTACCTCTGATATTTGCATCCTATTTTCAACCAATTGTGATCGTGACGTTGCAAATCACGCCTTTTACTATATGTGTTTTGCTTGACGCATTTCTTCCTTTTAACCTGTTCGTATTGTGCAAATTGATATTTATTATCGAAATATTTTAGTCCATGACCTAAATTAAATGTATCGCATTCTCGTGAATATTAAATTTAAGATTTTTGAAACATTTGATCTAATTTCTACAATTTGCTATAAATAATTTAATAATATTATTAGAGCTTTAAATATACGATTTCTGTTTTTAAAGCATCTGAGTTTCATTCTTAAATATGTTTATTACAATTAAACTGAAATTTTTTAAAATACAAACGGTGTGTTCAAACATTACTTACTACACTTCTAGATTTGCTTTAATTTTAGTTTCTATAATATTATTGTAATGTTTAACAATATCTGGACGGATTATTAAATTTTAATTAATCTTATTACTTGGATAATACATTACACGCAATTTTTTAATACTGTTCTTTTGATATAAGCGTCTTGTACATGATTTAAATTTTTTAATAAATATAAATTTTTAAATTTTTTAAATAACTAAGGTGATCTATAATATGCATTATCATTAAAATTATTTGATGTGATTATTTAACTTTCACTTTAAATATTAGTATCCATTTGAATACAAATATCCCATTAATTTAACAATAATTTAGGTTTAAAAATTAAAAATTTGTATCTCTTACTTCAAATCTATCTAAATTTACTTTACTCCAATCAAAAAAATATTTACATATATTAACATTCCTAACTCTCACAATTTTTATGAAATATCTAACTTCATCCTACTATCCATCTAATCTTATACATATATACAATCCTATTCCTATTTTAACAACTTCACACTTTACTCTACCTAATCCTATAGTATCTTTTTTTACTCCAAAGCTTATAAATAAATTCTTAACCTTTATTTCTTACATTTATCTTATTCATCCTAACTCTAACTATTCCCTCCTATATAGCTTTATTTTAAATCTTCTATCTTCATTTTAGCTTAGCTTTGCTATAACAAATCTAAGTTTGATTCCAATGGGCTACTCTAATTCTTCATCCCTATCTCCTTCATATCTTCTTAAACATCCTTTGTTATCTCACAAATAAACTTATCATCCTATTATCCTGATCTATTTTACTTCAGTCCCTACACTGTCTGTTTCATTTATTAATTGCCTTTTGGAAAAAGGTCTACTTTTACTTGGGTTCTTGGAAATCCTAGTACCTTCTAGGTTTTGGAAATGGAAACCGCGGAAAATTCTTTAAAAATAAAACAACTTGTTTTAAGGTCTATTTTTGCTTACCTGCTTGTAGCTTTTTAAATTGAATTTGCATGTTTGGTAAAACTTGTTTTAATTCGCATCTTTTTTGGTGTATAGAGTAGTACTTATATCGTTAGGAAATTTTAGAATATTATCTGTCATTTCAGAAAATATAATTAAATTTTATGGCATTTAGACACCTTCATCTAATATATCAATTATTTCTTATAATCAACGTTTTAACGGGACATTCAGAATCCATTAAAATGTTTTCGCATTGATGAATATCTAAATGATGGTATAATCCCAAATGCATTGTAACAATGATTACTGAAGATATCCGGCATGTTTCATGTTCGTCTACAAGAATATCGAAGCCAGTAGCACTCATTAAAAAACAACCATGAAGAAGTCGATTTGTTTAGTGACGTAGAAAAGGGTTGAGGGAAATTCTTACAATTGCAAACCCTTTTAAACTACATGGTGATAGATTTTGGAGCAACCAGAGCACGGGGGTGCTAGCGTCAAGTTGCCCCCTCCCCCCGGATATAATTGGCCATATTTCTGAAATGGCTTTGGTGCTAGCTCTATAACATTGGTGTTAGCTAGTGCTTTATAAGCAAACGGGTGCTAGGTTTAGGAGCAAATTGGAACACGGGTGAGGGCTAGCGTCAAGTTGGCTTCCCCGAATATAATTGGCTACATTTCTGAAACAGCTTTTGTGCTAACTCAAACTTTGGTGCTAGCTAGTGCTAGCTATAAGCAAACGGGTGCTAGGTTTTGGAGCAAATCGGAAACTGGGGGCTGGCAAAATTTCTTTAAAAATTGCCGCCATCTTGTTTTTTAAGGTGCTAGCTTTCTTGGGTGCTAGCTGGTGCTAGCTCTAAGCTACATGGTGCTAGGTTTTGGAGCAAATCGGACAACTGGGGCTGGCAAAATTTCTTTAAAAATCGCCGCCATCTTGTTTTTAAGGTGCTAGCTTTTTACTTGGATGCTAGCTGGTGCTAGCTCTAAGCTATATGGTGCTAGGTTTTGGAGCAAATCGGACAACTGGGGGCTGGCAAAATTTCTTTAAAAAATTGCCGCCATCTTGTTTTAAGGTGCTAGCTTTTTCTTGGTTAGCTGGTGCTAGCTCTAAGCTACATGGTGCTAGGTTTTGGAGCAAATCGGACAACTGGGGGCTGGCAAAATTTCTTTAAAAATTGCCGCCATCTTGTTTTTAAGGTGCTAGCTTACTTGGATGCTAGCTGGTGCTAGCTCTAAGCTATATGGTGCTAGGTTTTGGAGCAAATCGGAAACTAGGGGCTGGCAAAACTTTAAAAATTGCCGCCATCTTGTTTTAAGGTGCTTTTCTTACTTGGGTGCTAGCTGGTGCTAGCTCTAAGCTACATGGTGCTAGGTTTTGGAGCAAATCGGACAACTGGGGGCTGGCAATTTTTTTTTTAAAATCGCCGCCATCTTGTTTTTAAGGTGCTAGCTTTTTACTTGTGTGCTAGCTGGTGCTAGCTCTAAGCTACATGGTGCTAGGTTTTGGAGCAAATCGGACAACTGGGGTGGCAAAATTTCTTTAAAAATCGCCGTTATCTTGTTTTAAGGTGCTAGCTTTTTCCTTGGGTGCTAGCTGGTGCTAGCTCTAAGCTTCATGGTGCTAGGTTTTGGAGCAAATCAAACAACTGGGGGC
This sequence comes from Platerodrilus igneus, assembly GCA_036346225.1. Taxonomy (NCBI): domain Eukaryota; kingdom Metazoa; phylum Arthropoda; class Insecta; order Coleoptera; family Lycidae; genus Platerodrilus; species Platerodrilus igneus. The sequence goes on along the minus strand of JARFIW010000853.1, from coordinate 20,189 downwards.
TAGCGTTTAGCCCCGAATATAATTGGCCATATTTCTGAAACAGCTTTGGTGCTAGTTTCTACAACTTTGGTGCTAGCTAGTGCTAGCTATAAGCAAACGGGTGCTAGGTTTTGGAACAAATCGGCAACTGGGGCTGGCAAAATTTCTTTAAAAATCGCCGCCATCTTGTTTTAAGGTGCTACTTTTTAGCTGGGTGCTAGCTCTAAGCTACATGGTGCTAGGTTTTGGAGCAAATCGGACAACTGGGGGCTAGCAAAATTTCTTTAAAAATCGCCGCCATCTTGTTTTTAAGGTGCTAGTTTTTATTTGGGTGCTAGCTGGTGCTAGCTCTAAATTATATGGTGCTAGGTTTTGGAGCAAATCGAATAACTGTGGGGGCTAGCGTCAAGTTAGCCCCCCCCCGAATATAATTGGCCATATTTCTGAAACAGCTTTGGTGCTAGCTCTACAACTTTGGTGCTAGCTAGTGCTAGCTATAAGCAAACGGGTGCTAGGTTTTGGAGCAAATCGGTCAACTGGGGGAGGCCAACTTGACGGACCCTATTTTTTGGGGGTGTTAATAATTAAATGTTATTCGTAATCGTGATTGGATCCACAAAACAAGATTTTGATATACTTAGATGAGTCCTGAAAAGCCCGGAAACAATTTTAGATGAATGGTGGTGTAGAAAAATTTTTTTAAAGGCGACCAGTAATCCGAGGACCTAAACATAACCCAGTTGGAATGGTGAAATTAACAAGGACGATGTACATTGAAGCTACGAGTGCAGTAACCTTCAGGTAAATTATACTATTTTGTTCGAACTTTGATGTTTTGGTGTGTGTTGAATAACTTTATAATTTGTTTGCTAAAAAATGGACAGTAGTGAATTTTAATTTTAAGGTAAAATGTTCTTGTTTAAGTAAAAAGGAGTATTTAGCAGTTAAGTTCTTGATTATGATGAAAATTTGAGTCTGTCTTTGAGCTCAATTAGACTAACCTGTTTGATTAACGTAAAGGGGTGGGAGATGCTCCCTTTGTACTCAGACTCAGGTCTGCAAATATTGTTAAATAAATTAGTAAACATCCTACAAGGGCTTTAATTCTGGATGCAAATTAAAAATGATGACAAATTTAATCTTGAAATTTTATGATACTGAAATTTATGCTACAATTTAATTTTGAAATTTTAATGTATTATAAATATTGATGTAAATAGAGTTAACGTTGATGTTTGTGGTACAATGTGTTTGTTTTTTTATGAATGAGGATGAAAGTTTTAACTAGTTGATTAGTCCATGATGGCTGGAAAGAGTAAACCAGTTTTCACTATTCAGAAGAATAGTCAACGGACCAGTTAATTTTGAAACATTGCTTTCACAAATATATATGTATATATATATATATATATTTCTTATCAATGTTATTACTCCACCCTCCGCCCTAATATTTTTTATTTCTATATAATTTAAATCTAATTTTATCTTAATTTATAAATTACTGATATTGCACTACTTTTGTCGTTGCCCCTAACTTTCTAGTATTCAATTAATGATTTCCTTATCAATCGAAGATTATAGCAAAGATTTGTTTAGGTTAAATCTATTTACAAACTCGTAATTATCCATATTTTATGCCTCGACTATTATGACAACCTTTATCTCAGGGCGTTCTTGACCTACTCACCGTGCGGTTCGAATCGTGAGTTAAATGATGTGCATGCCCAAACGAAACATGCACTACATCGTGTTGTTTTACCACTTTCTATATGGATATTATTTACTGTGATTGCACAAATTTTACTGATCAATGTTGCTTGGTGCCAAATTAATTTATCCTATATACAATATTCTGACCTGTATTTGACAGTAATTTAAATTTGATCATTACAACAAATTGTACTCTTACCTATATCTATACTAAGCGCTTATGCCTTCATTTAGAAAATGTTAGCATAGGCTCAAGTATCCTTAATTCCCGTAACGTTTTTACAAAGAATTCACAATCACTGATGTACTTCGTATGCGCCTACCAGGTGTACTTATACTAATTTTGATTTACTTCCCAAATCTGAATATATTTCTATTTACTCCTAATCTTTAGAATTTTGAATAAACCGTTGTATTTACTTCCTGCGTTAATCTTTCCGTGTCTCCCTTGATTATCTGCAGTTGAATCTTCCCTGTACTTTGTCTGCTCTCCTATGTTTCTCTCTGCGTGCTCCAATTAATCCTTTCGTCTTCCGTAGTCAATCCCAAACCTATCCTGCAACGTCCTGTTCCAATTCAATCCATGCCCTGCTATACTTCAATGTCCACTCTATGTCCTACTGCCGTTCAATCTCCTTATCCAAATCACTCCAATATTCCTTAACTATCGTCGTTGCTTCGCCGTCGCTTTGTATAACCACTCGAATCTCCTACTGCCTTTTAACCATAATCGTTCCAATTCCAATACCAATCTCACTTTACAAATCTAATTTCCCTATAATATCCGTTGTCTTTCCGTCGCACTTCATCTTTAAATATTCTGTCTCATAATCGTTCGCTTTTATACCTTCACTTTAATAATCATATTCTTTAAATCTCAAAACATTTCTGTTTATGCTCATATACTTGTATACATATGCTTTAACACATTTGGTTTGCAAAAGCTGAACTTCTTTCCTATCTACAAATGACACATCGAATTAGATCTTTACCTTTATTTACTTCAGCTAGGCAATAAGCACAACAAACTAGTCTTACTTAATCACATTTTAAAAGCATACCACTATCCAATAACATACTTTTCCTTTCTCTAGTGTCACAAATACCTTAACTATAGTCTTTACAGTACAATACCTAATTTCTACCACTTGGTCCTAAACACTTCACAATTCTCCGTACATTATATCTTTGATATTATCTATTCACTAATAATTTTGAACTTTACAATTCGTCCAATTTGGATTCTACTTAAATGACAAGCTCATATAATAATTCATCACAAGACCTGGACGCTATGGTTGATTGTAAGATATCCGATATTACGCGTCCGGTTTTCCGACGATCAATGTACTTTCAATGGCTTATAAAATTTCAACTTAGTATAAAACCTTGAGTACCGTGCATTGTATCAACGTCATTAAGTCATCTTGTTCTACTCTTTTGGCAATCACGTTTCAAACTAAATGGTAAATACTTTAGCATATGTCAAGTACGCGTTCAAAATACTCAGTTTTTGAATTACTGGATCTTATATGTACAATTCACTGTCGTTCTGGCATACACCCTTTTAACACAAATCTATTCTCTTAGATAGCCTTGTACACCCCTTTACATTACAATATATATATATATATATATATATATATATATATATATATATATAAAATGCTGTGTTTCCTTGTATTAGAATCGAGCCTCACGAATTGGAGATCAAGAATGCTGTGAAACCTATAAAATCCGTGAACTACGCTTTTCGAATCGAGCCCCTACGAATTGGGCATCAAGAATGCTGTGAAACCACCAAAAAGCTATTTATTACCTTAACTGTGTTGGTCCATTGACTTTCTTCTGTTAATCGCCTCGGCTGCTCCTCTAGATAACTTTCATCCTCATACATAAAAACAAACACATTCCTACCACAAACATCAACGTTAACTCTATTTACATCAATATTCACAATACATTAAAATTTCAAAATTAAAATTCAGCATAAATTTTAATATCAGAAAATTTCAAAATTAAATTCATTATCATTTTAATGTGCATCCAGAATTAAAGTCCTTGTAGGATGCCTACTAATTAATATTACAATATATGCAGACCGGAGTCTGAGTACAAAGGGAGCATCTACCACCCCTTTACGTTAATTAACCAGGTTCGTCTAATTGAGCTCAAAGACATACCCAAATTTTCATCATAATCCAGAACATCAATACTAAATACCCTTTCTACTTAAACAAGCAAATTTCACCTTAAAATTAAAATTTATTGTTAGTACAATTTCACTACTGTCCATTTTGAGTAAATCAATTATAAAGTTATTCAACACACACAAAATATTAAAGTTCATACAAAATAGTATAATTTACCTGAAGGTTACTTGCACTCGTAGCTTCAATGTACATCGTCCCTTTTGTTAATCACACCATTCCAACTGGGTTATATTTACGGCTTCTGATTCTCAACGCTTTTAAAATCTTCTCCATCACCATTCATCTAAAGTTGTTTCAGGGCTTTTCCGGAACTCCTCTGTGTATATCTGACCCTTGTTTCGTGGATCCAGACACGTTTATGAACCATTTAAGTATTAATACCCTGAAAATAACAAAGAAATTTCATACTTCTTTCACCAATATACGCCAAAACTGCCTACTTTTGTGTATATATTTGTCGTTGTAAATTTTACCAATTGGTACAGTGATACTAAACTTTATTACCTTGTATCTTCTTTTCTAAGTGCACTAACGTACATTCATTGTAGCACGTAAAGAACAAGCTGTTTTAAATCACATAATATTCGAGCAAACTGTTTAAATTATTTAATATTAAAACCGGAAAACTAAAAGCACTGTTTAACGCGTTCAATCAAGTCGAAGATCTAAGAGAGCTTGTTCATATTAACCTCCGTATATATAGCGGTTAGCCTGTCTGTCGGTCTGTTCCCCAAAACGGCCAGTTTCTAGAATTTCGTCATTCTATGTTCCCATTCCGTAGCCTGGCATGCGAATTTTACGAATTTTGCACTCGCCCTAGTTAAATCTCAGAAAATTTCCACACGGCACGCAACGTCTGAGAATACCTAATTAAATTTTCTACAGAAATGTTATTTTACCTCACAAATTTTGCCTTTTACTTTCAACCAATCGCAACCCCATGACGTTGCTCTACTCACGCCTTTTTACTATATGTGTCTCGGTCTTGCGCCTATTATCTGTCTCTATCTACCCTGTTCTTATTAGTGCAAATTGATATTCCTTATTATCGATTATTTCAGTCCATGTGGACTATCTAGGTTAAATAACCCCGTATCGCACCTTCTCGTGAATATTAAGCCACGGTTTCTCCAAGATTCTTTGTAACCATTAATTATCTGCAACATTTACGCAGAATGAGCTTTTTTTAAAAAATACGCAGGTGTTTAAACATACTATTAATTCTCAGAGCTTGATTTCATGGTATTTTATTGGGTTTTTCAAGTTTTTATAGATATTATATGTTACTAACGGTTCAATTAACTTCAATTACGATTATTATTAGTACATTTTTAGCAAATACAAATTAAATATTAATTATTATGTGTACACTTTGTCTACTACTTGTTACCCAGAACTTAAATCAATTAATGTAAATTTTGCACGTAATTTGTCTTTGTTTCTTTACTAGGAATACTTAAATTACACGTAAAGTTTTCTAATACTGCTTCCTTTTTTTATATAAAACGTCTTGTACATAATTTAAATCTCTTATTTTTAATGAAACGAATGAATTTTTATGCTTCACGCTTTTATTTAATAACGCGAGTTATGTATCTTTTCCCAAAGCTTCTACACGGTGATTAAAATTATTTGATGTGATTATTTAATTTTCTACCTTGGTCTAAATATGAGTAATATATATATATATATATATATATATATATATATATATATATTACTAGCTCGATTTGAAATGATCATTTGGACTTTACTTAAAAAGTCTAGGTTATTATTTCATCTTCTTAATTACAATACGTTAGTATTTATCAGTATTTACCTTGTGTAAAAAAACTACTCATAATATTTATATATATATATATATATATATATATATATATATATATATTGTAGTGGATTTAAAGGGTTAAATTTGGGGTAAGCAATGCAATTTCAAACACTCTGTATAGAGAAAAGAACTAATTATTTACGCGCTAAATTAATTTCATTTATTTAATTCAAATGAACAAGTAGTGACGTATTTTTATTATTAATGATTGAAAAGTAATGGGTTCATAAAAAAACCAGTTTTCAAAACAAATAGAAACGCATAATTAATTTAATTTATTTTAATTTAACGGGTAATAACGTCAGAAAATGCATCGGGGTATATAAAATTAATAATTACGAAACGAAAAGCTTTCGTTGTAACAGACAAGGACGTTAATTGTATCGAATACCGTGAAAAATAATCTCCTAGAAGTGTTATTTTAAACGATCAATAAAGAACACCTGCATGTTTGAAATGTCAGCTTTGTTGTATTTGTGAACATAATAAAGCGGGTTTCAAGGAAAATATTGTTCAACCGTCAGGGGCTTCGCATACAAGCTAACAAGAATTTCTTAAAGAGCAAAAGGGATGCACAATCAATAAGAGGCCACAGATAGAGACGGATATAAAAGCATTCGATTTCTCAAGCACGTATTCAATCCACGTGGACGCGGTCAGCAATATCGATTTTCTACCACTCAAGTAGGGTGGGAACGAAACATCCAATACGAATAAGACGGAGATAACAATATTACAGGCGGAGTTTTATGATGACATAGGACTGTGTTATTGGTCGAAATAGTTGGTTTTACAACAGACGAACACGCGACAGGTGAATGCGGGTTTTAATTATATAGCGTGTTCACGAGCTAAATTTCGGAAAGTTTGAAGCGGTTATATCCAAAATTTGCAGAAACATTATTTTTAATTAAGTATTTCCCGTTAAGTAGGTCCGGGAGGTTACATTTGAACCGTATAAATACGGGATGGAAGGTATTAAGTTTATTTCTTTACTATTCTTGATTTTAGCATCGCTTTAACTACGTATAGCAATAAACCGACGTTATAGAGCTTTGTGAGTATTGAAATTTATTTGTTACATAGTAAGGTAGCACTAGCTCATAACTTGGTATTTGGGGGCCTTATAGTTATTAACGCGAGTAGTGGCGAGTGATTTAAATCACATAAGGTTCAACTTATACCATGTCAAGCTAGTACATTAATAGAGCAATAAACACAAGTGTAATATACGTGGATTTGGATGCTGGAATGCTGGTGGATCCGAGCGCATAGATAGATGAGAAGCCTAGGAGTTATAGAGGACAGCATCGTCGACGGACATGGAGCCTTGAAGCATTGTCCAGGTAAATCATTTGAATTTGCTGTTACTTGATAAACTGTTGGCATTATTTGTGATGTGTGAGTGAACATTGGGGGTTATTTATGGTTTTTTTTTGTATTGGAAAAGAGATGTGTATTTGACTATAATGAGGGTATTTTAAATATTAAAAGAAAAAGGTGTATGTAAAGTGTACTAAATTTCATTACGAATTTAAATTAGATTGTTAAGGGTACATGGGTTATTAATCTTGTAGTAATTTTATGCTTGGTGAAAAGCATACATTAATAAACTGGGTTATTATGAGCTCACCATACTCCAGTGTGAATAAATATAGGTTATTATTTGGGGCCCATTTACTCCTGTTGTATTAAATGTGTTTACAATAAAAATTTTAAAAAGAACTTTACAAAGAAAATCGCGCTTATTGAGTTGTAACTAGAAGACCAAAATGTACATATCTGTGAATAATTTTGTAAATAGCGGTAAATAAAAATTGTATGATTGTTGTATTATTTTGTGATTTTATTGAATGGTGTGTGAATGGGAAGAAAGAACGATTGAGAATTTAGGTATCCATAAAGAGGCACAGCTGAGCTAGCTATGGAAGCTGCTGAAGATATTTTGTTGCAGCAGATGAAACGGGTAAGGAATATTTTTAAAAAATTTTAGGTTCTTTTTGAAAATCAGTTGTAGACGTTGGAGGAGGTTAAACCCATTGATCCCCGATCCGCAGCACTCTTATGACGGCCCAACGTTGGGGCTTGAATGATTTTTAGGGAGTTCCAGAGATTGATCCCCGATCCGCAGCAATATATTTACCTTGTATAAAAAACTACTTATAATATTTATATATTAGTACTTGGCTTATAGCCGTGATTTTGAACGTTGCTTCCTGTCTATATCTGACATAAGTCAAAAACTTGACAATTTCAGATATGATTGACAAAAATGCCAAACGTAATTGAAAGTTAGGTTTATGTATAGTTGTGTACACGATTTAGATTTGTAAATTTCCCAATTATAGCCATCGGCCTCGGTAGCGTAATTGAAAACGCACAGTTCCGGCAAAACTGAGATGCAGGTTCAAATCCTGTCCAAGGCCATATATTTTCCTGCTTTCAATTACTAGCTTGATTTGAAATGATCATTTGGGCTTTACTTAAAAAGTCTAAGTTATTATTTCATCTTATTAATTTATATATATATATATATATATATATATACATACATATATATATATATATATATATATATATATATTGCTGTGAAACCTCTTGAATTACCTGGTCCATTGACTTTCTTCTGTTAATCGCCTCGGCTGCTCCCCTAGATAGCTTTCATCCTCATACATAAAAAAAACAACACATTCCTACCACAAACATCAACGTTAACTCTATTTACATCAATATTCAGAATACATTAAATTTTCAAATTAAATTTCAGCATAAAATTCAGTTTTAAAAGAATTTCAAGATTAATTTTATTATCACTTTAACGTGCATCCAGAATTAAAGTCCTTGTTGGATGCCTACTAATTAATATAACAATATAAGCAGACCGGAGTCTGAGTATAAAGGAGCATCTACCACCCTTTACGTTAATTAACCAGGTTCGTCTAATTGAGCTCAAAGACATACCCAAAGTTTCATCATAATTCAGAACATCAATACTAAATACCTCTTTCTACTTAAACAAGCAAATTTCATCTTAAAATTAAAATTTTATGGTTAGTACAATTTCACTAATGTCCATTTAAAGTAAATCAATTATAAAGAAATTCAACACACACAAAAATGTCAAACAAAATAGTATAATTTACCTGAAGGTTACTGTCCTCGTAGCTTCAATGTACATCGTCCCTTTAGTTAATCACACCATTCCAACAGGATTATATTTACGGCTTCTAATTCTCAACGCTTTTAAAATTTTCTCCATCACCATTTATTTAAAGTTGTTTCTGGGCTTTTCCGGAACTCATCTGTGTATATCTGACCCTTGTTTCGTGGATCCAGACACGTATTTGAACCATTTAAGTATTAATACCCCCGAAAAATAACAAAGAAATTCATACTTCTTTCACCAAGATACGCCAAAACTGCCTACTTTTGTGTATACATTTGTCGTTGTAAATTTTGCTAATTGGTACAGTGATACTAAATTTTATTACCTTGTATCTAAGTGCACTGAAGTACATTCATGTTAGCACGTAAATAACAAACTATTTTGAATCACTAAAACATACGAGCAAACTTTAAATTATTTTATCAAACTAAAATGCACTGTTTAACATCTTCAATCAAGTCGCGGATGTAAGAGCTTTTAACGCATCGAATAGTCAAAGTCTAAGAGGCCGAAATTCATATTACCACCGGTATATATAGCGAATAGCCGGCACGTCGCTTTTGTCCTCAAAACAGACAATTCTTAAGAATTTCTCATGCTGTGTTCCCATTCCGTCGCTCGCGCGTCGGTTTTTACGAATTTTTCACTCGCCCCAGTTAAATCTCAGAAATTCTCACACGGCACGCAAACATGTCCGAGAAAACTAATTAATTTTGTACAGAAATTGTTGTTTCTACCTCTGATATTTGCATCCTATTTTCAACCAATTGTGACCCTCGTGACGTTGCTTAAATCACGCCTTTTACTATATGTGTCTTTGCTTGACGCATTTTCTCTTTCCTTTTCTAACCTGTTCGTATTGGTGCAAATTGATATTCTTTATTATCGATTATATTTTAGTCCATGTGGACTATCTGGGTTTAATAACCCCGTATCGCACCTTCTCGTGAATATTAAGCCCCGGTTTCTCCAAGATTCTTTGTAAACATTAATTATCTGCAAAATTTTCGCCGAATGAGCTTTTTAAATAAACCCTGTTTTGTATTTCGTGCTAAAGCATCTGACCGTTTCCAATATCCTTAGAATCGACATGTTTATCTAAACAAATTAAACTGAAATTGCCTTTTAAAATAAGCAGGTGTGTTCAAACATCCTACTTCTAACAACACTTCTAGGATTTGCATTTTATTGGGTTTTACAAGTTTCTGTAGATATTATCTGTACGTTTTGTTCAATACCGGTTACTTGAAATAGAGTTAATTAAGATAAATTTTGCACGTAATTTCCATTTGTTTAGGAATAATTACATTACACGCAGAGCTTTTTAATACTGTTTCTTTTGATATAAAGCGTCTTGTACATGATTTAAATCTCTTATGTTTAATGAAACTAATAAATTTTTATGCTTCACGGTTTTAATAACGCGTATTATCTAATAATATTCATTATACACGGTGATTAAAATTATTTGATGTGATTATTTAATTTTCTACCCTGGTCTAAATATGAGTAATATATATTTAGACCAGGATAGAAAATTAAATAATCACATCAAATAATTTTAATCACCGATATAAGGAATTTTATTAGATAATACGCTTTATTAAAACCATGAAGCATAAATAAATTCGGTCGTTTCAGTAAAAATAAGAAATTTAAAATCATGTACAAGACGCTTTATATCAAAAGAAACAGTATTAACAAGCTCTACGGGTAATGTAATTATTCCGAGAAAGGAAACAAATGGAAATTACGTGCAAAATTTATATTAATTAACCCTATTTTAAGTAATCGGTATTAAACAAAGTGTACACATAATAATTAATATTTAACTTGTATTCGCTAAAAATGAAGGGATAGAAGTCAATTTTAATTGGAGTTAATTAAACCATTATTAATAATAAGCATAAAACTTGAAAAATCCAAGATTATAATACCAGAAAATAAAGCTCTGAGAATTAATATTATTTTGAACACCTGCGTAGTTTAAATATCACGTACGGCGAAAATTGTGTAGATAACAAATGGTTTCAAAGAATCTTGGAGAAACCGGGGCTTAATATTCACGAGAAGGTGCGATACGGGGTTATTTAACCCAGATAGTCCACATGGACTAAAATATAATCGATAATAAAGAATATCAATTTGCACCAATACGAACAGGTTAGAAAAGGAAAGAGAAAATGCGTCAAGCAAAGACACATATAGTAAAAGGCGTGATTTAAGCAACGTCACGAGGGTCACAATTGGTTGAAAATAGGATGCAAATATCAGAGGTAGAAACAACAATTTCTGTACAAAATTAATTAGTTTTTCTCGGACATGTTTGCGTGCCGTGTAGAATTTCTGAGATTTAAATGGGGCGAGTACAAAATTCGTAAAAACCGACGCACAGGCTACGGACTGGGAACATAGCATGTGAAATTCTTAAGAATTGTCTGTTTTGAGGACAAAAGCGACGTGCCGGCTATTCGCTATATATACCGGTGGTAATATGAATTTCGGCCTCTTAGACTTTTGACTATTCGATGCGTTAAAAGCTCTTACATCCGCGACTTGATTGAAGATGTTAAACAGTGCATTTTAGTTTGATAAAATAATTTAAAATTTTGCTCGTATATTTTAGTGATTCAAAATAGTTTGTTATTTACGTGCTAACATGAATGTACTTCAGTGCACTTAGATACAAGGTAATAAAATTTAGTATCACTGTACCAATTAGCAAAATTTACAACGACAAATGTATACACAAAAGTAGGCAGTTTTGGCGTATATTGGTGAAAGACGCATGAATTTCTTTGCTATTTTTCGGGGGTGTTAATAATTAAATGGTTCAAATACGTGTCTGGATCCACGAAACAAGGGTCAGATATACACAGATGAGTTCCGGAAAAGTCCCAAAACAACTTTAAATAAATGGTGATGGAGAAAATTTTAAAAGCGTTGAGAATTAGAAGCCGTAAATATAATCCTGTTGGAATGGTGTGATTAACTAAAGGGTCGATGTACATTAAAGCTACGAGGACAGTAACCTTCAGGTAAATTATACTATTTTGTTCGAACTTTGATATTTTGGTGTGTGTTGAATAACTTTATAATTGATTTACTTTAAATGGACATTAGTGAAATTGTACTAACCATAAAATTTTAATTTTAAGATGAAATTTGCTTGTATAAGTAGAAAGGGGTATTTAGTATTGATGTTCTGGATTATGATGAAATTTTAGGTATGTCTTTGAGCTCAATTAGACGAACCTGGTTAATTAACGTAAAGGGTGGTAGATGCTCCCTTTTACTCTGCATATATTGTTATATTAATTAGTAGGCATCCTACAAGGACTTTAATTCTGGATGCACGTTAAAATGATAATAAAATTAATCTTGAAATTCATTTTAAAACTGAAATTTATGCTGAATTTTAATCTTGAAATTTTAATGTATTGTGAATATTGATGTAAATAGAGTTGACGTTGATGTTTGTGGTAGGAATGTGTTGTTTAATTTTATGAATGAGGAGGTTTATAAAATTAGGTGAGCAGCTGAAGCGAAACCAGGATCACAGCAGTTTATGACGCCCAATCGGTGGGACTAGAATTTTTTTGTTGAAAGGACCCAGTTCCCGCATTCAAAGGAGTATATCACAGCAATATATATATATATATATATTGCAGTGGATACCTCTAAAAGATATCAGGATCGCTTTCGAGTCACAGCGTTGTTGAGCCGTCATAAAATTTTTCTAAAAAAATTAATAAAAATAACACATACCTCTGGAACGCCTCCTTATTTCTGCACACCCCGGCTAGCTGTAAAATCTGCTTCTTCTTGGATACCTGCCATCCTAAGTTTACTTTTTCTCACATATGCAGTCAAATAAAACTACCACTCAAATAATGCAACAAGACATACAACCTTTTTTATTTATACATATTTAAAAGTTTCCATTACCAAGAAAATATTTACACATTTGTATACACAGTTTCATAAAATGTTACAATCTCAATTCTTAAACGTTTTAAACTTTCATGATTTTTATTTACTTCAACAATATTATTTTAGACGAGTAGATGGGACCGTCGTGCAACCCTAAATTGACTTTTATTCTAGTCTATGGAGAGTTCAGTATAAACCTAGTTACTCTAAATGCTTATAAACATTGCATCTTTGTTTAAAACAAACTTAAAGACCCGTTTACTCCTTACAACAAAATTTTTATGTCATTTATTAACATTTTAAAATAATAAATATCAATTGTCCTTTACATATACCCTTCAAATAAGTTTTCATGGTAATAAAATACACCCCAAATAAGTCAAATCACTCGAACACAAAACAACAGCACAAATGTTCAAGCAAAAGGAAGAAATTAATTTCGTTACCTGGAGTAGGCTCTTTCCATCATCACCTCTGAAGATGTGTTTCAAAACCCTCGTCGTTGTGTCCATACACTTCGTTGTTATACATAGATCCAACTCATTTTCATTCGCTATCCAAATCTCTGCAACCGCCTTCAGTGTTTCTACCCCGACGATTGTCTCGACCAAGCTTAACCTTCCGTAATTGCTACATTTCACGCATTCTTGTTTCAAACTTCTCAACTCGCTTACTCTAGTACCATCCTTTCATTAATACGTTGCGTGTAGTAACAGCACCGTCTATAATCCCTGCACCCACTTGTGCAAATCATATTTTTAATAAATTATCGATGTACGTTACTAACAGCGTTTTACACATTTTTAAATTAGGACGTTGTATTATAAGTCAACGAATAAACGACGTACGAGAATCAGTAAAAAGTAAGAGTAAGTAAGTGGGCTTTACTACCTCTCCTAGTGTGTTTTATGATTTTGTACACCACTCACGGACCCTATTTCCGTCGAAAACAATATTTTTTATAATTGATTCTACAAATTTTGTACGTAACGAACTTCTACCTCCGAAAATTCCCAGTCCACCGTGCTTTTACATTGAAACTCGCTCAACAACATGCAACCGTCGCAAGCTTCTCAAAATTTCTAGCATTCAACCAATCATATTCCTTTCCCCGTTTTTAGCGTTCCACCTTTAGCTATATTGCCTCGTTTAACCCATATCTGCTGTTCTTTTAAAATTTCACTCAAGCAACAGAAAATCGATATTGTGGTTGACCTCCAAACCTACCGCGTACTGTAGGCGAGTATTTTAACCAACGTTTTATTATACGTGCTCTCTGTTTTACATGACGGATATTCCGTCTTACTTTGCCTCCAAGGCATCTGTTATTTTAGTAGCTCTCGCATCGACCGTTAAATACAATGCTACAGAATTCTGTCCCAACGTTCATTTACGTTCTTTGAACTTGTTATTTTAACTATCAGGTGTTTCTTTGAAGCAAACTGTCCGTTTGAAATTATATTTCCAAGTTCTAGCATTTCTTAGGATTTGTATAAACGAACGTTTAGTTTAGTTAAATGGAAATATGCGTTTAAATTAATGATTTTCTATACCCAAAAGCTCCGTTTCTTATCCGATGCGCTTGATTTAAAATATTAAACTAATTATGCGTATACTTGGGTTTCATGTACTCTAAAGCTTCTACACGTTATGCAAATTTAACATTCCGATTTAGAAATATAAAAATATGTTACAATCCGTCCGTTTTCAATGTCACAATTAATTAATTTGGGTCGTAAATAAATTGTTCCTATTTCCTATATACACAGTCGTTAAAAATTTATTATCTAGACCTATTCCTTCTTAACCTATAATTTCCACGACAATATATATATATATATATATATATATATATATATATTACTCATATTTAGACCAGGGTAGAAAATTAAATAATCACATCAAATAATTTTAATCACCGTGTAGAAGCTTTGGGAAGAGGTACGCTTTATTAAAACCGTGAAGCATAAAAAGGTTATTAGTTTCATTAAACATAAGAGATTTAAATCATGTACAAGACGCTTTATATCAAAAGAAACAGTATTAACAAGTTCTACGGGTAATGTAATTATTCCTAAACAAATGGAAATTACGTGCAAAATTTATATTAATTACCCTATTTTAAGTAACCGGTAGTAAAACAAAGTGTACACATAATAATTAATATTTAACTTGTATTCGCTAAAAATGAAAGGATAGAAGTCAATTTTAATTGGAGTTAATTAAACCATTATTAATAATAAGCATAAAACTGTGAAAATCCAAGATTATAATACCAGAAAATAAAGCTCTGAGAATTAATATTATTTTGAACACCTGCGTAGTTTAAATATCACGTACGGCGAAAATTGTGTAGATAACAAATGGTTTCAAAGAATCTTGAAGAAACCGTGGCTTAATATTCACGAGAAGGTGCGATACGGGGTTATTAAACCCAGATAGTCCACATGGACTAAAATATAATCGATAATAAAGAATATCAATTTGCACCAATGCGAACAGGTTAGAAAAGGAAAGAGAAAATGCGTGAAGCAAAGACACATATAGTAAAAGGCGTGATTTAAGCAACGTCACGAGGGTCACAATTGGTTGAAAATAGGATGCAAATATCAGAGGTAGAAACAACGATTTCTGTACAAAATTAATTAGCTTTTCTCGGACATGTTTGCGTGCCGTGTGAGAATTTCTGAGATTTTAACTGGGGCGAGTGAAAAATTCGTAAAAACCGACGCGCGAGCGACGGACTGGGAACATGGCATGAGAAATTCTTTAGAATTACCCGTTTTGGGGAACAGACCGACAGACAGGCTTTTTGCTATATATACCGAGGTGAATTTAAACAAGGTCTCTTAGACTTTTGACTATTCGATGCGTTAAAAGCTCTTACATCCGCGACTTGATTGAAGATGTTAAACAGTGCATTTTAGTTTGATAAAATAATTTAAAGTTTGCTCGTATATTTTAGTGATTCAAAATAGTTTGTTATTTACGTGCTAACATGAATGTACTTCAGTGCACTTAGATACAAGGTAATAAAATTTAGTATCACGGTACCAATTAGCAAAATTTACAACGACAAATGTATACACAAAAGTAGGCAGTTTTGGCGTATCTTGGTGAAAGAAGCATGAATTTCTTTGCTATTTTTCGGGGGTGTTAATAATTAAATGGTTCAAATACGTGTCTGGATCTACGAAACAAGGGTCAGATATACACAGATGAGTTCCGGAAAAGCCCCGAAACAACTTTAAATAAATGGTGATGGAGAAAATTTTAAAAGCGTTGAGACTTAGAAGCCGTAAATATAATCCTGTTGGAATGGTGTGATTAACTAAAGGGACGATGTACATTAAAGCTACGAGGACAGTAACCTTCAGGTAAATTATACTATTTTGTTTGACATTTTGGTGTGTGTTGAATAACTTTATTATACTATTTTGTTTGACATTTTGTGTGTGTTGAATTACTTGATAATTGATTTACTTTAAATGGACATTAGTGAAATTGTACTAACCATAAAATTTTAATGTTAAGATGAAATTTGCTTGTATAAGTAGAAAGGGTATTTAGTATTGATGTTCTGGATTATGATGAAATTTTAGGTATGTCTTTGAGCTCAATTAGACGAACCTGGTTAATTAACGTAAAGGGTGGTAGATGCTCCTTTTACTCTGCATATATTGTTATATTAATTAGTAGGCATCCTACAAGGACTTTAATTCTGGATGCACGTTAAAATGATAATAAAATTAATCTTGAAATTCTTTTAAAACTGAAATTTATGCTGAATTTTAATCTTGAAATTTTAATGTATTGTGAATATTGATGTAAATAGAGTTGACGTTGATGTTTGTGGTAGGAATGTGTTGTTTAATTTTATGAATGAGGAGGTTTATAAAATTAGGTGAGCAGCTGAAGCGAAACCAGGATCACAGCAGTTTATGACGCCCAATCGGTGGGACTAGAATTTTTGTTGAAAGGACCCAGTTCCCGCATTCAAAGGAGTATATCACAGCAATATATATATATATATATATATATATATATATATATATTGCTCTGTGTATCCTCTAGATCGGCTTGCTAATTCGTGCCCCAATGTTGGGTAACCATAAAAATGCAGTAGTTTTGCCTGGAAAGAAGCCCTATAATCGAGCCCCAATGTTGAATGCCCATAAAAATGCAGTGGTCTCGCTGGAATTATGTCCTAAAAATCGAGCCCCAGCGCTGGGTGCCATATAAATACACTGAGGTTAAGCCTGCACAATCGAGCCCCAGCGTTGGGTTGAAATAAAAATGCAGTGTCCTTTGGGATTAAATTCGAGTCTTACCGTTGGGATCCATAAAAATGCTGTAGACTTCTATTTGAAAATCATGCCCCACGAATTGGGCGTTATAAAAATGCAGTGGTCATCTAGATAGAAATATAACTCCAGCAATTTGCACCTAAACAAAACTTTGTTTCGTGTTTGATTATGATATGTTCTAGTTTGATATTTACAAGAATTGCTTTTCCAAGTTGATCTACCACGGCTACTCATGTACACTACCTCCTAGGATATACTTGCCCCAACACATTCTTTCAACACCTTTACACACAACAAAATACAAAAATAAAATAAAATCCTTCAACAAACATACACTCTTTTATTCATATGACATAAATGATTATTCAGACAATCTCGATATTTACATTGTAATATTTACAATACAACATTTCACCCTTTCTTTCAATCTGAATTGTTTGTTAGTTATTAGCTTCAACTTTTTTTATTTTTTAAAGTGGATGGGCCTTTCGTGAAACGCTAAATTTACCTTTACTTGGTCTATCGTGAGCTCAGTATAAACCTTGTTCCCTGATATGCATAAAATATTGCATGGTCAAATTGCTCTAAAGACCCGTTTACTCTTTACATCAAAAATTATTACTTTTGTTTTTACCTACTCAAATAATAATGAAAAATTGTCTTTTATATACGGTAATCAAACTAATTTTCAGTTCATAAAATTTTCACCACATAATTCTAAACACACCTAGTTCAATAACACAATTCCAGCACCACAGTTTAACAATAAAACAAAATTTGTGACCTGGTGTGTTCTTCGGACGCATCACCTCCTCGGATGACCTCCACCAAAATCACGTACTTGGACTTTGCCCATGTTCTCACTTTAACATGGACAGCTACTCCATCTCAACTCGTTCATCCAGTTCTTTCAGTTATTAGTGGATGCATTTCATACCACCATCCATCTAAATCCAAATTATGCCTCCGTCTCAATTTACCGTGCCACCAGCACTCTCGTTCAAGAAATACTAGGTTCCCCTACCTCAGTAGCGTCCAATTTTACTCGTACAATTACTTATACTAATTAGTTTCTATCCCGTTTAATTTGTTAGCACCAACTCGTGCATTTACAACACTTGTAAAAATATACGACAGACTGCACTATGTCGCGGCTTTTAATTTTAAATTAGGATATCTTCTCGATGCTACTTAATGTACTCAAAGCGAATCAGAAGATTAAGAGAGTCCTACCACCCCTTGCAAGAGCTTTTATGATCTTCAAACCACTTCTCTAGTTACGTATTTCTAGAGTTTACGATGAACTATCACATTCGTTACAAACAATTCTTCAAATGCCTCTACTCACAACACAGCGAACTTTTAAAGCTCAGAATTCACTCCTTCTACGATGGCATTATCACGAAAAATCGCTATCAGTTGCAATCGTCGACGCGTACCCAGAAAATCTTTCTTCTCCATATCTCTAGCCACCTGCAAAACACGCTCTATTGCCTGCGTCTCTATTTTCTTTGCAGTCATGCGTTCATAACCACTATTTTCTATCTCACTCCTGTTTCCCTTACTTTCATCAAGCTCCTACTATCGCTGTGCTGTCTACGGTTACAATTCCCTCGCTAAATGTGCGCCTTGAAAATCGATATCGTCGACAAACATCTTGCATCTTTGTTTCGCCCATTTGTCTTTTAAAATATACTCGTCTGGCATGCGCTTGAAAACCCCTTGTCCTTCTAGCAGCTGATGTATCTTCTGTCTCCCTTGGTTGCTTTTTAATGATTCTCTGTCCCTTAAAATTATTGATTTTTGCTTCAAAAATAACATACTTGTTCATTAATCTGGCTTTTCCGTTGTACAATACCTTGAAATGTTATCGCATCGTCTTGTAGCTTTCAAAGAAATATTTATTTACTTGAAGCTCTCATTCTCTGAACTCCTCGACCGTTTATTATGTTGTTTTGTAGTTTTCTACAAATTTAGTTAACGTACCTTTTAGTTTACGATGCTAAATGAATATCCGTTGCATCAATTATTGATTTTTATTTACGGCGAAGCTTTAATATTTGCCTGCAATAGTCAACCTTGTATTAAATTAACGTATACAAATTATTGATTTTTCCCTACCACAAAGCTTTGGTATTCTGTATGTAATCGTCTAACTTGTCTTATATTAAAATATGCAAACTCTTGATTTGCAACGTAAGAAATAATTTATTATTTTCTATCTACAGGGTCGTTATAAAGATACTTTCTGGGTTTATTTACACACGTTGACCTTTAACCTACACAGTAATATATTATATATATATATATATATATATATATATATATATATATGTTTGTTGACATTTTGGTAGGTACAGCATTTTCGTTAAGCACGGCAGACGTTCTGAGGCATTTAGGATGACACATCGTACAAAAACTTATAAAGGTAATTTACTTAATCAAGTTTTCTTTCTTTTTTTTAGGGAACCCATTATGCGGCTTCTTCAATTTTCTTAAACGTGATACTAAGTGGAATGCTGGGTTGTATTGGAAGCGGTGTCATTTTAGATCACTATAAAAATTTTAAGTACGCATAATCTATTTCGTGGGAGTTCTTCTTCTAAATACTTTTTTGTAGGTTTGTGGCATTAGTCGCATATATAATGTCATTTGTAGCCATGATCTGCTTTACTGTCGCTTTTACAGCAGATTTCGCCTTGGTTTTTATTACAGCTGCATTACTTAGGTAAGTGAAAGCTTTCGGCACTTTCGAAGCTTTAATACGATGGGATCTCTTACGATGTACTTGTATAGACAGGAAGCGTGATCTATTTAGAAGATTTCTCGAGCCTCAAAGCGTACAGGGTTTATTGAGCAGTGGTGAAAGTATGTTGCGGTATACCGTGTGGATAGAGAGCAACAAAAGTAACGTAGGTAGTCCGCACCAATTATCACAACAAAAAAAGGAAAGGAAGAATACCTTCCTAACTAACCAGTCGTAGAGTGGGTGAAGGGGGTCATGGTAAAAACAACTCTAAACCAATTTGCCCGACTGAAATAGCAAACAATTA
>JARFIW010000852.1:0-15313 GCA_036346225.1 Platerodrilus igneus | reverse complement strand
ATATTTTAATCAACTAGTTTGAAAGGGTAGGTGGAATAATAGTTTACAAAGCGCAGAATTGAAAATTTGCTATAAATATACAAAAAAATAGATATCCTCGTCGTGCAGTCATCGACAGAAACATGCCTAAAATATTGTTATTCACGTTAACCTTACCAAAAACTGCATAAACCGGCCTCACACCGTTAACTTATATTAATAGACAAACTCTAACGCGCTAAAGCGTGGGTTTGCTTCTCCCAAGTGGTCTATATGGTCTGAATTTTTTAGGAATTGCTCATAAAGATTGCTTTGCGCAAACCGACAGCATTTATGAATTTTATCCCTTGGTAAATAAAAACTTTGGTTGTATGTGCTTTAAAATATGGCTTCCAGGAATAAAATGCTTTTGCAAGTTTCTTTATTAGATGACTTCCATATTTCTATTGTCTGGCGCCAGAAGTGAGTTGATGAAATGCCACAACAAAAACACATGTATTCGTTTTGCCTGAGAATTAAAGTTTTTCTATTAAGTACGAACAAAGAGAGTAATATGTTGTACGTTTAAATTGAAATATGTTGATCAAAACATTTGTACTAGGGTATATGACTGGATAACAAAGGGTACTAAAATAATTAACCCTGGTGCTGGTATATTGCCTCAACCTAGTCGATCTACAACATTATTTAATGAAAGAGGAAATCGTATCAGTACAGATATTTTCAAATGTTTGGACGTTTGCTGAAAGTAGTCCCATCATTATTTTAAGGCGAAGTATTTTAAGCGTTCGGTACAGCTGTCGCATTTGGAAACCGTGTTTCCAAACTTCTAGGTCAATAGATAATTTCGCGAGCATTTATTTCTTGCACACAAAAGCTAAAACTATCAATGTTTTGTATTCATTCCATATATATATATATATATATATATATATATATATATATATATATATATATACCAAATCCTCTATCAGAAAGCTTCTAAACTGGCACTAACTTTGCATTTGTATAACAACTTGTAAATATTATCGCATAAACGAATGCTTTAACTTTCCCAATTCCATCAATGTATCGCGATATCAAAACCTATCTTGGTCAAAGGTACTCGTGGATTTTAAAATATCTTTCTCAAGTAGAATTCCAAAGTTTTTAACTAAAACAAATTGTTGATTCTCGAAATGCAATGAGGCTAAAGCCACGTCATCGGAATTTTAAGGGCTTAAATAAGTTAATTCAAACTTTTCTACTACATAAACATTTCTGCTCAAGATAATCCGCAGTATCTAGGTATTGTGTCTATAAGCTTTTTTTTAAGTTTTATAATATCTATTCAATTTAGCGAATCAGAATTGCAATGGAAACTAATTTAATTATCGTTTTGCCTAGTAAGCGTGTGACAGGCAAGAAACACATCCCACCTTTCGAGCGAATAAGACTCTTACTTTTCATACTTAATTAATATAAGATATCTAATTATTATGAATACTCCCAGGGGTCAGTGAATAATCCACAAAATATGTATCTCGAAACTACCAACAAAAAAGTTAATATAAAACACAAATTAAACACTTTCAGAAAAATGAAATGTAACTGATATAATGCATAAAAGAACGAACACAAAATGACATAAACAAATGCAATTTTGATGCCTAACAACAACCATAAGATTCCCTAAAACTACCTGCTACTTCAAGATCCTGAAATTCATAATTTTAAAGGCAAGACTCTGTCATTTACCTCACAATGCGATTAATGTCACTGAATACCTGGAAGGTCGCAATTCCACGTTTCTAACTAGATAAGTCGCAGCAATCACAACGGACTGATGTAGACAAGTAACACCTACACAAATATCTGATACTGGGAACGACAATGCATTCCTTATAGATCGGTACTTTTAGGACGTTTCCACTCATACCAACGCGTGTATTTTAAATAATAGTTAACACTAATAATTATTAAACCTTATACGTATAGATTCCTGGCATAGAACTGTTGGCAGTGCACTTAGTAGTCTTTACTATATTGTACATAGGTCACTCAAGGGATAGCCATATCTTTGTAATTATTAACAGATAAAAAATATGTAGGATATATATGTAGGGTATATGTAGGGTATAAAATTAGAAAACAATAGAAAGGGAACAAGCTGAATACACATACTCCCTGAAAAGAAGAAAAGAAGAAAACTAACCAAACACGCAAAATCAAAGTAGCTGCTTATATAACCCTACATAAAAATAACTGAGTTGCAAACGAATCCGTGACTTTCAGTAAACAATGGATTCCATTACTAAAAGAAATAACAAAAGAAATAACAAATGAAAATCAAATGCTCACAATATCTAGGTAGCATTGCAAGTTTTTCCTGGGTTTTCCTTGCAATATTAACATGAAATACAGCCTACATACATGATTTCTATTTATACATAAAATAACTAATTACATAAAAATAAGCATATTAACAATCCTTGTAAAACAGCATTGGTATCTGACAAGTATAAATCCACAATAAGGTTACCTCAAAACCATATACAATCTCCGTTGAACAGTATTGGTATCTGATAAGTGTAAACCCGCCATAGGGTCGCCTCAGATCCATATACAATCTTCATAGAACAACATTGGTATCAGAACCATGTTAAAAACTACCAAAGAGGTAACTTAAATCATAATGAATTTTCCCCCTCAAAATAAATATAAAAAAACGACTACTTAAGCCTTTCAATAATGCAATCGCACACTTCTTTAATAACCATCCTCTCAATTGTATAAATAGAAACATGTTAAAAAATGTTTTCCAATTCCAAGATATTGAATTTATATGAAATTCACCAATAAAAATTAATCAGCTGATTTCATGTTAAGCGTATTGGCTACCTAAAGAAAGCCGATCCCAAGTCGCAACACAAATTGAAGGTAATCATTCTGTTCAACTTTAAAAATTTTTGCTTAGTATACTCAAACCAAATATTTCAAACATCAATAAATCAAAGTCACCTTCAATTTATGTCATAAATGTCAAACTTGAAGTTTTTATTATTATTTTGACAACGATCCTAGGTCATGGATCGAAACGTAAATAAAGTTGATTTTAAAAACTATGAGTGGTTTAATTCCCAAAGAAGATTAACCTGAATACACATGCTGTGTGAGAATTTCAGGGAACTATGTAGGCTAGCTCAGAATATAAATAAGTGCAGGTACGTGTCTAACCAATTTTGAGACGGAAAACCTAATAGCTGCGAAATACCTGCAACTAATGTTGACTGTGCGAAAAGATAAATTGGAAAATATATTAAATCGCCAAATAGTTAAGTATTGGGGGAACTTGGCAGCCACAGACTGCTTACCTCCTTTCACAACCATTGAAGATCGGAGAAATAGGGCATATAACTGTAAAACAATAGAAAGTGATCGAACTGCATCTAACACGAAAGAACATCGCCTATGAAGAAAGACAACAAACATAGAATAAGAAGAAAATTGTTGAAAGCATATGTGTGGAGCACAGCACAGTATGCCTATGAAATACGGGAAGTCTGAAACGCAGACAGAAAAACGGTAGCAGCCTTTTGAAATGATGTGCGTCAGATGTATGAGGACGATAGCATGGACAGACAAAGATAATAACAAATAAGTTACAGAAATAGTAGGGGAACAAGGATATCAGGGGAAAAAGAGAAATAGTAGGGCGGAATACGTTCTAAGGCATTTTTGGGGAATAGTATGTGATATATTACAAGCAGAGATAGGAAAAAAGAGGTAGATGTAGACCTAGATCAGACAGTTATAGATGCAAACTGTGCATATTTCAGGGAAATCTGTACGTTAGTTCAGAATAGGGAACAATGATGGTACGCGTCTAACCAGTTCTAGGACTGAAGACCTAATGATGATGATGAAAAAATATGACAAGCATTCTTTCTATTAGGATGCTTCGGAGCCCCTTCAACCTTTCTAACCACCTGCCCTTAATTCACTTTCTCTGCGATTTAACCCGTTTCACCGCTCGTCATCATCTCTCACACACCCGCCCCACTATTGACCAGTTAACTAAAGTTCTAAATTTCTATTTCTATAGTTAAAAAGCAATAAAACATCTTAATATTAACTGCTTAATAGATGACGGCTCATTACAAGTGTTGCAACACTTCTATCTCTGTTTTAGTTATAACTATTTAATTAGGTATTTATAGTGTATTTTGAACCTTGAAAAATCGAGACGTTTGACGGATCGTTTTTCTTAGTGGGGCAAAGTGTTTCTATTTTGAAAACCATAATCTGTGCCGCAGATAATATTTGATATTATCTTTACAAGAAAATATCAAAAACGAACTGTAAACAATAATATTTTATTAAATATAATATAAAATAGACAAACTAAAACTAGAACAAATTATAGACAATCACGAATTAGAAATACAGCATCAATAAAAACACAATCACAGACAAAACTTGTTTTGTTTACTAATTTGGATTTCTATGTATAAATTATCTATAACTTTTTTTATTAGTTTTAGTTTGTTTACCTTATTTTATATTTTGTCCTGTTTGTAATTTTGGGTTTCTATTTATTCGTCCTTTTAATCTGTGAGCGTTCATAGATTATTTTAGATTCAGTTTGTTTACTTTATGTTATATTTTCCCTATTATTTATATAGCGATCTGTTCTTGGTGGTTTATTCTTGTAAAGATAATACAACGTGCTTTGCTTGACTTTAGGATGACATATACAAAATGCAAAGAGCGTTTTGTTAATAAACTTAATGATAATGCAGGACCATATGTATTGTTGTAGGCGGATATGATGCTAAGTGCACCCCAGGTTGGATGACGATATAAGTGCTGTGGACAGGACTCGAACCTAAATCTTGGTCTGTCGCGGACCATGCGTTTTCCAATTACGCCACCTAGACTGATGGCGACAATTGGAAAAATTTAGAAATCTGAATCGTGTACATCAACGTACATCAACCTAACTTTCATTTACGCTTAGCATTTTTGTTAATCATATCTGACATTGTAAAGTTTTTTACTTATATCAGTTATAGACAGGAAGCAACGCTCAAAATTACGGCTACAGACCAAGTATTAAATATATAAATATATAATTAATTACACAAAGTACGTTAATAAATACTAACGTATTACAATGAATAAGATGAAATAATAACTTAGACTTTTCATGCAAAGCCCGAATGATGTGATAAAAAAATCACGAAAGGCCATTGAACACACAAATTCTATGAAACAACCCATCCAAAAGGAAACAAATTGGAAAGTTAAAATTTCCTATTATTTAATTTCTCTACCCTGTATGAATATAAGCGCATCTCATTACCATTAAAATACAACGCCATTTATTTTACTCGCGTCATTACAACACATAAAAAAGCCCTTATGAAATCCCGCGTATTGCATTTATTACAGATCGTGAAATTAACGTAGACTTAAAAACCCAATTTTCTTCATCCATGCGTAAAAATAATTACTCCTGACAGATACCTTGCGCAAATAATTATTCTATACTTAGTAAAAACGAGTTTCATTTTAAAATATAAATACAAAACCATTTATTTCATCAGCGTTAAAACAATACTTCATTATTTAATTTTCTGCGTGTAAACATTTTTTCAGGCTGAAAATGAGTTGCATACACTTTTAGAATACTAAATATATTTTTCGTCTGTAAAATATTCTTTTTGGTCGCTGTAAAAATAAGATTTATTGCATTTGCAAAGCATAAACAACGAAATTTTGAGCTTTTTTTATGTAATTAAACTTATTTCAAGAGTTTCAACAAAACATTTTAATTCTAGAATTTTCGAATACGTCATAGAATTGGAAATGTTCGAAGTCATTATTGGCATCAATGAATAAACGTCATTTCAAGGAACCCACGGACATTAAAAATCCATAAAAGTTAGATAGGATAAGAACGTGGTATAATTGTTTTAAGTATTGCAATAAGAAATGAGACCACAAACTATTAACTTTGTGCATTAGAAAAGAAAAAGAAGGCGCTTTACAATAAACATAAATCATGACAGCCGCGACAGCTTTAAACTAATTAAATCATTAAACGTCGACATTATCGTAAATATTACATCACCCAGGGTGACATCTATCCAAATAAATCGGGAAAACACTCGAATATGACGTATTGAGTTAAGTTTTATATATAAACAGCAAATGAAATGAAACGGGTCATTCGTGATTCTTTCTAAAACCAAATAACATGAAAGATTCAATATTTAGTATTCGGCGATTCATTATCCATTTCTTCTTGAATAAATTGAACATGCAGAACTGCATGCTTCAAATTAAATTAAATTAATACAGGACATGAAATAAATACGTTTTGAATGATTTATCTCATCGGCGTTTCAGAATCAATAATAAAGATGCACCTTGCTACCGGGTGCTCTACGTTAAATGAAGATTTAAGATAGTATGAATAATCTTGTAAACTGTGATTTTAGCGTCAATTTGATATAGAACTGGGAAGTATTAAATACTGTTAATTACGATGGCAATGAGATTTTGATAAACGCTCTTTGACAAGACATATAGCATGTATAAAATTTTGATTTTCGTTTATTTGTAACTGATAAATGTATTTAAATATTGTAAGCTAGAATAAGTTCTTAATCGTAGAAAATGTTTTTTTTGTGAAGCGGAAAATTACCAGAAATGGTTCCAAAGCATTCTGACCTTTACTAAATAATCTGTGCATCGTCATTGGCCAATCCCACTCACAAGCGAGGTAACAAAAAATAGGTAAATTATCAACAACCTAATTAAAGTGAATTTTTGTAACTCACAAAAGAAGAGAATTTGGGTTTTGTAATTTTTAACAAAAATTATTCAGTTTTCGAGGTCCCAGTTTAGTGAAATTTTTTGATCGCATTGTGTCAATGCTTTACCGACACATGTGGATAAGAAGTTCTCTACTGATATTTGCTTGATACACAAAGGTTTATTCTTTACAAACTATTCAATTCGACTTTTCGAGGTGAAATTAATATTGCAGTGGGGAATGTTTTTGTTGAGTTGTTTGTTTTGTTATTATCCTTCAACCATTCGGTAAATTTCGACTTCTTTACTTTAACTTTTTGTTTATGCCCTGCTACGGGCTATGATTTGTATGGACTGACGTGTCGGGTAGTGGATGGTTCTTGCGACCGGAATCGGATTGTTTCTAATGCATGCCCTGCTTAACAGTTTTGGTTCCTGACGAACTATGGTACACACTAATAGAAGGCGGTGTAGAGTTTTGGAATGCTACCATTCTTTGCTGGTTTGTCTTGCTTAGGTATGCCACTCGCTGTTGTGATTATTGACCTCATGAATGCTTTGTATAACTAAAAAGCTAGCTTGGAAACTATTTGCACTCTTACTTCGAGTTTATATTGTAACAATTTTTTTTGACGATTATAAAAGCTTATAAATTTAATTACAAAATACACTACATTGTTTATTCAAATAAATAATTAATGTCACAATGCTAATAAATGTTCAGATCAATACCGTATAGTCCAATCACGAGTCATATATTAGTTAATAATAATAATATAGGCTCTACTCGTGAACGTTGGTTATTTGAACTGCTTTTCCAATGTCAGACGATTTTTGTGCCTTGTGCTTATTCCGTCGACAGAAGAGTCAGTCTGGCTCGACCACTCGGAGCAGCCCGAAGTATCATGGAGTTCAATAAAGTCCAAGCTAGCAATCTACGCGTCACCATAAACGTGGCAGCATAAGCAAGTGCAGAATGTACGTGACTTTTGTTTGTTTCTAATAACGCGCTCATCACCTATACCGATAGCTCACCGATAACAATAACTCACACGTTTACCAATTTTTAATTTTACTAATTCACAATTTATAAGTTTACAAACTTATAAGTTCAGATATCATGTTTAACTTCTCAGTTTACCGTTAAATAATAACGCCTTGGGATAGGTTAAAGAAGAGTCGAAAATCATGCATATTTTATAGCTCGTTTTATGGATTGGTTTTATGTTTCGATTTACTTCGATGGATTGCACAACGAGTTGATGAAAACGGTTCCCAGTAATGGTCTAGTATAATTCGCGGTAATGCATTTAATTCGCGATTAGTTCATAAGAAGAAGCTCAAGCCAACCCTTTGTAAAATGTAGATGTGGAAAGTTCGCTGACGTCACTTATTTGTCCAAGAATCGCAGGCTAGCACATGTGGTCTCGACAAGGTATTTGTTAAAATGAAGTTCAAAGTACAACCAGTTGCTAAAATAAGCGTTAGTCTAAGAACTTGACCTGACAACAGCTGTTCTGAATAACTACTTGCTAGTTAGCGCTTGAAGTGAGCGGACATGTTTTGCAGAGCTCCTAACTACAAGGCTACATGTAAGTTTTTATGTAGGATTTATTATTATATTTTAAGCGTTTATATTTAACGTATTATACTTTTGTTTCAGTAATAAAAACCAAAAACAAAAATTTAAACCGAATAAATAATAAATAAATCGCGTTTAAACTTAAAATTTAACTAAAATCCGCGTTTTAAAATAAACCAACTTAAATTTCGGGATAATAACTCAAAAATCTACTAAATAAATAACCAAAAATTAATTCAAAATAATTTAAAAGGCGTTCTAATAAATTTATTAAAAAAAACGAGTAAAACGGTTTAAAACAGCGTAAAACCAGCAAATAAATTCGGTAAAATTTTATAAAATGCGTGTAATAAAATAACTATTTAAAAACCAAAATCTAGGCCCTTTTTGAATTAAACAAATAACTAAAAACCGTAAATTTTAAAATAATTTAAATATAAATATTCCATTTTTTAAGTATACTTGTACTCTAAAATTCCTTAAAGTCGATCTTTGGGTGTAATTAGGGGTGTAACACTTGAAGGTCGAGTAAACACCGAGTAAACAAGCGGTGCGTGCTTCCGGTACCGCATTCCAATAACGCATGTTTTAATAAGTTTGTTTCTAAATTTAAATTTAAAGTCCGGTATTTTATAAATTTGTTTTTGAGGTAATTAGCTAGTTTGAATTTTAAATAAATAAATACAGTTTTGTTATAGTAGATTTTTAATTGCGTATCGTTATTGGGCTTGCTATCTTTTTTGTCTTCCTTGCTATTTTGACGTTAGTGTTTATTTTAGTGCTGATAAATTTGAAATTTCATTTGGTGGTTTTTCAAAATTTGAATAAATAAATAAATACAGAGAAGCTTAAAGGTCATTTGAAATCTCCGTCTTTTATTGGAGTAGCGTTTTTTTTCTGTACTTGTTGTTGTTTTGCCGTTTAGCTATACATCTTAGCTTTGAGTTTATTTAGCGTCGCCAGGGCATTCTGATCTGGTATTTGTTTGTCTTTGTTGTTTTGCTATTTGATTTTTCAGCATGGTTGTCCAACGAGATGAAAAGCCGTTGCCGAAGAAGAAGAGGTGCGGTCGTTCGGAGTCGGTCAGGGATGAGCAATCGGAGGCGGGGTCGGTTGAGAAGGTCGAAGAAAAGGAGCTCGTGGTTGCGGTAGAGAGGTTGGTGTCGCAGTCCGACGGGGAGGTACTTGCGTCGCAGAGGGAGTCTGGGTCTGTGGTGGTGTAGTCGGAGGGGCCGGTGCCCCTTGTGTGTGCGGCCGAGCCTGAGTCGCCCGCAACGTCGAGAGGACAGCGTCGTGGGTCGACTGGCAGCAACGGAAGCGTTGCTGCTAGAAACCTAGACGAGCTGGATCTCTTGATGTTCCGTGCGAGAAGGACGTACGGCTTTATACATAAGCGGGTCCCTGCCACTTCGGCGACCATCACCGTAGACGACAGGAAGGTGATTCGCAGCGCTGCGGACGAGTTCCTAGACGTTGCGAATCAGCTATTAGGGATGTTTAGGGGTCTCAGGATGGTGCGTGGCGAGGTGAAAGAGTCTGTGGCGGAGGTGGCAGCGGCGCGCACTGAGCAGGTCGTGGTAGGGCAGGGAGGCCTAGGGGTGTGATGTTCTATGCTGGAGCAGTGGTTAGGAAGACAGCGTCGACGGTCGCAGTTCGTGTCGGCGCCAACCCAGGGGTGAAGGACGACGTCATGGTGACGTTGAAAAAGAAGGTTGACCCGGCCAAGGATGGGTTTGTTGTTGTTAGTGCACGTCGTACGCGTAGGGGTGGCGTTGTTGTCGAGTGTGCTGGTAAGGAGGATGCTAGGCGTTTGCAGTCGACGGTAGATGGCTCTTGTCATCGTCTTACAGCAAGGTCCTTGAGAAGAGGAGGCCGCGCATCGTGCTCCCTGGGGTAGAGAGGGAGATGAAGCATGAAGAGCTCCTGCAGAGGTTGATTGTTCAGAACCCCGCTTCAGGGGATTAGGTTCGAGGAGGTGAAGGAGAAGTTCCGGTTTAGTGGTAGGGGACCCAGAGATCCGTTGGCCAGCGTCGTTTTTGAGGTTTTGCCAGCGGCTTAGAGGTGTTTTTTGTCAGAGGCAGTTTGTTTGTGTTGGCGTAGGGTTTGGGCTCGGGATCATTTCTCAATGATCCAGTGCTTCCGTTGCTACGGCCACAGGTCCACAGAGTGTAAGGAGCGGGTGCAGTTTTGCGGTAACTGCGCCGAAGTTGGACATGAGTTCAAGAGCTGTAGGTAGGCAGTTTCTTGTTGTGTTGTTTGTGCGAGGTCGAACGACAGGATTGGTAGCGTTAGGGTTGACACTCGTCATGATGCGAAGTCCAGCCAGTGCTGGATTCTAAAGGATTAGACCATGTTTTTTATTGGTGTACATTTTTGTATATAAAATTTTATTACAGAAAAGGTAAATTTGATTAAAGTACCATCATATGATTTAATTGAACAATTTTTTTATTTTGGACAAGTGCGTCCAAAAGGTTGAGATAAACAAGTTAAAAGATAAAAAGAATATATCCCCTTCTGTAAAGAATAAAGTTGTTGGTTGTGATACAATGAAGAGGTACTAAACAGCTGTTTCAAGAAGCTTGATATTTAAATTTCTTTTTGCTACCTAAGTTTAAATTATAGGTATTGATAACTACTTTTTTTTCTTTATTGTATAAAGTAGCAAGAGTGTATCTCTTGCGTCCTTCGTTATTATAATAACATTGTTTTTTTTCAGATCCTGCGTTTAGCAATAAAAGCGATGTTTCCCCCTGAGGATTTCCAAGTTCTCCCTTAGGGTAATCCGTGCTTTAATAATTCTAGGACTTGGTGGAGCCCCTTTTGCACCCCCTATTTTGTATTTGAGAGCCAGTTCAAGAAATAATAATTTTGTTGTGAACTCCACGACCATTCCTCATAAGCTCTACCCGAGGAATAGACCCCTAGCTTAGTCGGAAGACTGTCGATTTCCGTTCATCATAAGGGAATCGAATAAATGAGTTATAATACCATCGATAGCAATTTTGTTTTAACATGGACCAATTAGACTTGATTAACGCTCACGTTTCTAACCATCTAGTGCGTTATCATCATTCACTTAAATATTTTTTCCACGCGGTTGGTCGTCTTGTAGGTAAATTGTACGACATTAAAAATAAATAAAAAATCAGTAGTCAATTTAGTGAGGCCTTAACCTTAAGTTTGCATTAATTGACACAGCTTTTTCACCGAGTAGCCTATTTATAAATTTGTTGTCAAAAATAACTGCTATACTATTCTATATTCTACGTTTTCTTTTGGTCTTTTTTCCATATGTCGTAGAACAGTGGTTCTGACATTTGCAAATATTCTTGTACTAATTTATCATAGTGGGGTAAGAAGTGGGATTAACATCAGTGTTCCTGCAATCCCTTTCGTGCACGTATAGGTTCAACATAATTTTTAAGTGTAACTTAACCTTGTTTGATTAAAAGTTTTTAACCTATGCATCGATATTTTAAAAACAGGTTTTAGCGTTTATATTGCTTGGCTCATAAGTAAAATTTGAAGTCAGTTTGCATTAGTTATCTGTGAAATTCATACCTGAAAATTTATTATATAGTATCTATATCAGCAATTTTCAAATTGCCTAAGTTCATAATTCTGATTTATGTTCCTTTATCAAGAGAATGCAACATTGGTAATCGGAAATATAAACGCTGCGGTCGATGCTAATCTGGTACCACGTTGTTGTTTATTATTATGTGGTGTTATTTCATTTCAACCATGTTTCTTAATTTCCCAAGTTAAATACAAACTATTTTCAGGCCATTCAAAAATGTTTAATTAATTTTAAGAGTAACTGAATGTAAATTACTTAGAGCTTTAGCTATAACTTACTGACCTACTTTACTTTCTAAAAACAAATTTCAATAAGCCATAAAATACGTATAGTAACTAAAACTATGCTTACTTGTTATGTGACATCTTGGTGCCTATAATTTTACTTTAGTATGTAACTTTCGTATATAGTTTTATTATTACTTTAGGTACAAATCAAGCGCCATTTGCTGAACATTTGCGTGATTACCTGTTAGAAAATTTGTGGCTGGCTGTCAATTGTTGCCTGATATTCGGCTACTCACAAGAATGGAACGGGAAGATTTGAATAAAACTCCATAATTTAATAACCTAACTTTGAATAGACCAAAATACAAAATTTACCAATTATCAATGTACTTAAATTAAATTCTAATTATTAATGCCGTACTGGACCTGGGCTTAGCTGGCGAAATAGCACAGCAGAGAATGCCCTAAGATTACTCTACGATTGCAACTGAAATATTCACATTTTTACAATGGTCTAGGAGCATTCTGATAGTCAACTACGTATTAATATACATGATAACAAATCTTGGCCAGACGAACTGCATGTGACAACTGAAAAAAAAAGATTAATGTAGTCCTGTTAATTTTTTCTGGAAGGCACTGGGATCGGACGAACCATTACTGTCCAGCTAAAGTTGCTGAATGGTTTGTCGAAAAAACATGGAAGACATCCTTTACTACTAGCATTTTGCCGCCGAAGGACATTGTTAGTGGCTTCCAGCAACGCCCAATTGAACACATTTCAAGCAACAACAGTTTACATCCCATAGTAAATTGCTAGCACATTATAAATAGGTAGCCGAGTTTCAATCACTTTTAAAACATAAACAACAATATATTATAGGTATGAAAGGGAGCAACAACACTACAATTGACGTGAACCCTTAATATGAACGTGCAGACAAGGTAGGATTAAATTACATAATTAGATGAAACATAATCAAAAAATTTCAACGCGAAGCATTACAGACGTCATGCCGGCGATTCAAAAGTAAACACAAACACATTATTATACAGGCAAGCAGTTATTTTTTTGTACTATTGGTATTTGAAATTGATTTCGTGTGAATTTGATGCGCTGAATTCAAATATAGCATTAGTCTTCTGCCTATAAGATCAAATTTCTAAGACCTAATATTTTAAGGTATTATACGTATCACAATCTTAAATAAAATGCATGGATCAAATAAAAATAACTAAACATGGAATCTTTTTTATTATACAATTATATACAAAAATAAGGAAAAATATCATTAATAAAACCAACTAGTCGCCGAACACTGCGGAATCGTCTTTTGCATAATATTTTTGAATGCATTTTGGAGCAGTACCTTTTTAAACTCTAGCAGTAATCTGCCATTATGTGCGTTGTTATCGTTCGGGTGGGCGGCGTCTGAAAGCATGTAGGCTTGGCTTGATTATTTGTTTAATAAGTATAAGCAAAAATAAATACGTTTCAAAAATACATGAAAATAAAAGTTGTTTAAATGAAATTGACTGATTTTAACAGTTGAAGCAGTTCGAAAGTCTTCAGTAATCTTCGGAATCCTTTGGAAGACTTCGTGCTTGCTTGTGGAACCAAAATAAATTTAAACACTTATTAACTGAATGTATACAGAGTGGTAGAAAAGTCCAGGAACGGAGCGCGACGAGAGGTGGTCAATTTGAGCACCTTCGGCGGTAATTTCGTTATGTATGAAATAAATAATTTATTATTTTACTTCTTTTATTTTCTGATCCATCAATTCTTCTAGAAATAGTTAATTTTTGTCGATTGCAGGGCCATCTGCAAAAAACCTGAAAAAATTATGACTAACATTTTGTGGCGAATTCGAATCTGCAATAACAAATGAGGGTTTCCACTTAAACTTTTAAAGTTGTCCCCCCTACCCCCAGGGGGTGGGGGTGGGGGTTCAATTTTGTTGTCATTGGATAGCTTTTAAAAAAATATTGAACACGCATTTTTTCTTTTTTTGATGCGATGAGTATTTCCCAAAATATTTGACCGTTCCGGGACTTTTCTACCACTCTATATACAGCTAGAAGGCAGTGTGAAAGTTTTCGGTATTGTTCGGAGCTTTTCGGAAGGCTTCGCAATTTGCTTATGAGGCCCAGTGAGATCTTGAACAACGGTCGTTAGACAATATTTCCCGTTTGAAGAGCCCCAGACGTTTTCGGCGATCTTCGGTACCCTTCGGCAGACGTCGTGGAAGTGGTGCCTTAGGCCTCGTTGAGTACGTCGCTGTTAAACTCTACGGGGGTGTTGCCTCGGAGGTAGACTTGGCAGATGCAGTCGACAACATCATAATAAACCACATCTCGGGATGTATTTGTAGTAGAAACGGTTTGAATAGGTTCTTTTGGCGATGGTGGCAGAGGCGACAGAAGCCTTGGGTGCGGTAGGATTTAACGGACGGCATGTCGGAGAGCGTTTTGTGCCTGCTTCCGATTGGCCTGGTGTATGGAACGAATCTACCACCCATACGTAGATTGTTTAACTAGTCACAATGAATTATAATAACGTGGCCCAAGTACGACGGCGGACAGCGTCACTGTCGGAGAATACGCAGGCTATGGAGAGCACTGCGTGTCGAAGTATGGCAGGCTATGGAGAGCGCTGCTTGCTAAACGTTTTGCAGGCTATGGCGAGCACTGCACGAGGATTCCTTGGCTATGGTGAGCACTAACGAATGTCTTTCGGAGAATTTGAAATTATATTTACACACTTCCATTTCCTATGTCTTTAACCAATGGAATTGTGTATTTCAATTTTGAAATGTAAAAAAAGTAGTACATTTAGTGAAGAACCACCACCTCATTTCCTCCAGAATCCCTCATTTCCTCACTCATCTGGACCAAAAAGTTTTCTTCGACTAACCATTTTTCATCTTTCGAGATAAATATCTTAAATTTTTATCTTTCGAGATAAATATCTCTTAAATTTTTCCTCCACGAGATAAACCTATTTTTAAGATTTTTACCGCTAACATTCTGGACCAAAAGTTTTCTTCGACTAGCCATTTTTTATCTTTCATCTGAACCAAATAGTTTTCTTTGTCTAGCCATTACATCTTTCGAGATAAACCTATCTTGTTTGGTATC